>JASDQU011249034.1:0-25178 GCA_032191745.1 Picea mariana
GACTTTTCCCTTTGTTTAATAATCATTGACTTCGTCAATAATTATATTTATTCATTGCTCATATATACACTTGAAGATAGTCATTGATTTCATGAAGTACTAACCCACTGCAAAGCACATTCTAGTTTCCTTTGTTTTGTCTCGCAAACAGGTGCATCATCAGTGGTCTTATCTTTCTGACTATCTCTCTTGGGCAGCAATCTGTGAAAGGGTTTTCCTTGACTTGGCCTTTACTCTTTAGCCTTCCTTTAATCCAGATTGCCTTAGGGACGTCTCCCTTGGACTTGCCCTCCTAAATATAAAGAGCTCCCCATCGAGGTGACAGTGGGTGGGGAAGCTCCTGTTACGCCGGTTTCAAAGCCCCGACTCAAGCCCTTTGGACCTTTCCTACAAACCGTGCAATAACACCACCAAGAGCCACTACCATGGCGTGGTGACCAGGTGAATGGTAGTGTCATACCGCTACATGCCCATGGACCTAATAGGTTGTCTCATGATAAGACCCCCTATCCTCCAACTAGGTCTTGAGTTTATTATTTTATGGGTCCCTCCATTTCTTGCTGAGAATCCTTTTAGTTCTTTCTCGAGTATCCCTGGGTGAAGCACATGAAGTTTTTATTCTTTTGGATTTTATCTTTTTCCAGCTATTTTTACCCTCTGGGCCTCAACCCCTTCTTCCCACAAGGCAAGGTACATCCCTTTGCTAGCTTGGAATACCCAATGCCCCAACCAATGTAGGGGATGGATGAGAGGGAATTTGATGAAAAGTGATAAGTATGGTGGGAATGGACGATGACCTTTGATGAACCCACCTAGTGGAAACTCACTCCTAAGGGAACCAACTTGCTAGGGCATCCTGTCATCCCCCCCAGGTGTGGAAAATTCAAAAGGCATAAAGTCCAAGCACACGTCATGAAGTAAAATATAATTAAATGCACATATTCAAATGTTTTAAGAATCAGAGTGACACATACCATGATACCCAAACTCATTAAATCATGGAGAAAGACCCACTGTTGTTGAAGGACCAGGCCAATGGGATGGATGGTGCTGCTGCTGACAGGATGGAATCACTGAAGAAAAAGGATGCACCCTCTAGGGCCAGGATCAAGTCAATATGTCTCTTGGTACTCCATGTCTAGGACTTGTGGGCATCGAGACATAATCTCCTTATTTTATCCCTAGGCTAGGGGATAGCATCTGGCTCCAACTCGAGGACATGTACTCACCGTAGAGCGCATGAGAACCTCAACATCTCTTGTATGACCTGTGACCTGCTAGATCTCAACAAAATCTATCAGTAATCATTTGGGGTCGTGATATCACCCCTGGCTCATATATGGTACAATAAAATGAAAGTAAGCAAGCATATATACAAATGGAAATACAACTACTCTAGCATGGAATGCAGATGGTGTATAAAATGAATGCAAAATTCCTACCTACTTACCTCTACTTACCTGTTGGCTGAATGTTAGGTGTAGAAAAATAGCCAGTGAAACCATCTTAGCAATGTCTCAAAATACCTACCTTTTTTCTTCATCATAAACCAAAGTAGTGATGAGTTAAGCACAAAAATAACATGAGTTATAAAATGTATTGTATCATTGGAAATCACAAGGTCTAACTCATGGAGGCAGGTGGGAGGGAAAAAAGGTGCCAAGTCATACTCTTAGGAAAGTGTTCAATCCATCTTAGAAAGGGATTGTGAAAAGTCAAAGGTTCAAAATACTGACTCAAAGAGTCTAAAGGATGGCTACCTCAAATGTCTTCACAATCTGAGGCTTGGGAAGGGACTAACAAGATCCTAGAGGAAGACTGACAATTTCTTAAGGGGAAGATGGAGGAATGTGATAATAGGCTTCTTCTTACGGTACTCAACCTTCCCCTAAATTACCAAAGGAGGATTTTTCCTACAGAAGACTTGGGGTAAGGGACATGTTTCCAAACTGTTATCACTTCAAGAAACTCTTTGGGGTTGCAAGACAAAGATGCTTAGTAACTTAAAGTAAACTTATTTTTGTATTTTGTATGTGTGGATCAATGGGATAAATCAATTACAGTATGGTATTCAGACAGTCAAAATGAGAATCAAATGAACCAGTTCTCTCAAGGATCAATAATCAGCTGATAGCTTTTAAGTAGGTGAGAAAACAATGCTTATAAACCAAATACAAATGTAGGGTTTAATAAACAATGATAAGAAACTATTAATCAAGTTATGAGCTAACCAATGAGATGACAATCATTCTGCAGCTAAAACAACTTGAACAAGAGTACAGAAGGAAAGATGGGAATCTGACATCAATAGAGAGAGAAAACTGTGATTTGTATTATCATATGGAAAAGTATGTTTACAATATAGTATTTTATGTATCCAAAATCGAACCCCCTCTTTCTATCAAATGATAGGTATTTATATATTTTACAACAGATCTCAGATCCTATAAACATGGATCTGGATTTCTAAATATGGAAAACAGAGTACAAAACTTAATACAATAAGATACCTAATATTTAACCAAATAGATTTAATCTGATCATTACAAGTCGAATTTGATAGAAAAAACATTATTTGGTAGTCTGTAGGTGAAAATTACAAATTCAGAAATCTATCTTTGATGATTGGGAGATTTTCTATCAAGATTTATTGTGCCATTTGGTGTTATTTCCTCACCACATGTCTTTAAAGTTGGATGAGAAAGATGATTTAGCTCCTCCTAATTATTATCCATCATTTAACACCTTTCCCACGTGTTCATGAAATAAAAAATCACGATTTGGGCAGAAAGAAGACATTTATGGACTCTTCTACGCTTTTTCCATCTCTTTTGTCCTGAATCCACCCCTTTAGCTGGTGAAAAGGAAAGCTTTCAACAACTAACTAGCAGATTTTCGAACCAATAAGTTGGTGAAAGCGTAGATTTTTTAATGAAAACTGCCTTGGGAAAAATCAAAATTTTTGAACTGTAGAGAGTCTGTTTTACACGCTTGAATAGTCGATTGCCAACTAGAAATCCTAAGCTTTCCAATGGTACTTTCAGATATGTTTTTAGAGCTTGGGAAGGTAGTCAAAAGCCCTCGACAAGATGAGGCATCATTTTTCAAACAAATTTTAGAATCAATTATTTGATCGCTAACACAAACCATACCCTTAGTGACATAGCGAGGTAGAGTAATCAAAGGGAGTTGGAAAATCTTATCATAAGTATCCTGCTTCAGGAAATCAAATTCCTCACTCTTATCAAGATCTGAGCATAATGATGGTTGGCAATTTTCTTCATAGAAAAGATCCAAATGCTCAGAGGAGTACTCATCAAAATCCTCAAGGTATGACCGAAAATCATCATGAGAATATAGGACTAGGTCATCTCTGTGTGTTTGGAAAGTATCTATATTTATATCATCTCCTTGTTGACAATTGTCAAAATTAGTAACCTCATATGATAGTTGCAAAGAAAACTTATGGAAATGAACTTCAATGTCATAAATGGGATCTTTATTAGAACCAATCACATCCCACTTACGCCTTCCAACATGTATGAACTCATCAATATTATCAACAATTTCACTATCTTTATCATGACATGAAGGATTTAAAGCATCCAAGGGCTCCTCTAGCACCTCTTCACTTTCCAAATCATAAAATAAAGAATCATCAAAATTCTGGAAAGGGAAATAACTCACGGTGCTTACTTCTTCCTGTGCAGGATCTTCAATAATTTGGATAAATTCATCAAATGGAATACTTGCTTCAACTTTATAATACAAAGGATCTAGCTTGTCCAAGGGTTCCATTTCTTCTTCATTCTTTGCATCATAGAATAAGGTATTATCAAAAACCTGAAAAGGAAAGTGACTAACCTCATCTTCTTCGTCTGTGAAAGAAAAATTGGATTTTGGATGGCTTCATCAGAGGGAGGAGCACTCATCGATTATTCATCATCGTCTTTGATATCCTCAGGTTCTAATTCCTCAAGTACGTCTTCATTATTCTTGGCAAAAGAATGAGTAATCCTTTGCTCTTCCTTGTGGGATTGGAAAACCCCATCATGATCCTTCTCCTTAGCCTCTTGTTGGTTAATGATTCATTCCCCTTCTTCTTGGAAATCATTAGCAAAGGTTTCAAGGGAAACTAATCTTTCCAAACTAAGAGTATCTAGGGTAAAGAGGTGTATTTCCTTGGACAAGGAGATATTTGCCTTGATGTCTTTAGCCATGTCATGAGCTTCATGGAGAGTTATTGGGCCTTTTTTACTGAGGGGAAACCCTAAATGTAATAAGAGTGCATTGGTATAGAGATAAACGAGGTACTTGTCTTCAGGATGATGGCTTCCAGCAATTCAAAATATTAGGTCCTAAAATCTATCCTGGAATTGTCTAACAGTTTCATTCTCAGTTTGTTTTATATGATCGAGTCTTTTTAGTAGTATTGGGATGTGTTCCAACTTAATACCCCATATTTTAAGAAAGGTGTATTTCAATTGGCCCATAGATGTGATGCTAGCATTAGGTAGGTCGTCATACAATTCCCTAACATTGCCATGAAGAGTGGCAGAGAAGAGTTTCATTGCCAAATATTCAACATCATCACTGATAGGGTGGAGTTGAAAGAAAGCCCAAAAATCAACCATGTGATAGTCAACTCTCTCCCCATTACTACCAGTGAATCTAGGGAGCCATTGTTCATACTTAGGGGGCATTTTCCTAGGTTATCCCAAGATTTTACTCATGTCTAAGGGTTTGAAATTTCCCGGGTCCCATTGAGAAGTCATGGTTGGTTTTTTCATTAGTGGAGTCACCAGATACATTTCTTGAAATTATCAAAGGGATGAGGGGATCACCCTCAATGGAGTCGCCATGTAATCTTTGTAAAGTAAAGGATTTTGAGGAAAGGCTTACTGAAAAGTGTCATCTTTGAGGAGAATTGACTCAGTGTTCCTTGAAAGTGGAACCAAAATGTTATCGCACAACTTGTACTTGTCCTAAAGGAAAAGGCTAAACGAGGAAAAATTGGCGTAAAAGGAGGTTGTCCTATCATTTTCACCTTAATAAGACACCTCTTTCTATTTAGGGATGATATCCCAGGGGAGATGTCCCTGGTGACTTGGCGGGTTGAGAAGGCAAATGTTGAAGTGTCAATAAAAGATGTCCCCTCTCACAAGTCACATTGATCAGATAGTCCCAAAGTTTTAGCAAATGAAGAAATTATATGCTTGAGTGTACCCTCCTAGAACAAAGCAACAAGAAAACAATATCTTTTGCAAGTACAATTTGATGTTAGTGCTTCATAAAACCTTGGACTTGTCAATAAAAGAAATAAGTTGATGCAAGATGAAGCAAACATAAATTTTATAACAACAATGTATACAAGATGATAGCTTCACAATCAATTCCTTAAATAAGCTTCACAATGACCAAAAATGATAATCCAACAATAGCATTGTCCTAACACTTGTTAGAACCTAATGAGGCAGTGTAAAAATCAACTTTTGCAATTGCTTTTAAGAGCTTTTACTGTTGTAATAATTGGTTGTAGCTTAATTTTGTAACAACAACAAGAAGGTTAGTGAATTATTCTAATTTATGGTTAGGAAAGGTTAGTAAATAACTTGAGGTAAAAGTTTTAAGTGTTGTTCTCATCAATCAAACAAATAGAAGGTCTAGATCAGTGTCTTTAGGGCTAATGGAGTCACTTTTTGTAGCAACAATCTTAAAGGAATCAAATGATAATGTATGAGTTAAGGACAAATAAGGATGATGGTGGAGGTGTTGGTAACCCAAGGCCTCAATCAACAAGCCTTAGAAGGAAAATAACTACTAGGAAGTAGGTAACCTTAGGCCCTAGCGGTTTTCCTTCTTCTTTAGCTCAAGCTTGAAGTAAACAATGGATTGATGAAGCAAATGATACTAGAGTGCTACAATGGTAGGGCTCTAGCACAATTCTTCAAAATGTAGGGTTTCTAGCACAATCTTGTGGGTGAAAAGCTATTAAGACAAGGACAATAACATGTGCTTGATCTCCTAGGGTTTTAAGCTAGMAATTTCATAATCTTGGAAAAAATSCAAAGTAAATGTACTATAACCATTCAAAKTAAARAAGAATTKCAKAAATTCACTTACATTCACCAAGAATAATCTAGCAATTAGCCTAGTTGAAGACTTTCCACCAAGAAAAATGCCAAAAACACCAATATAAGCCTCCTCCAAGAGTTGCACACCACTTAGTTCAGACAAAGACCCTTAARRAGCCAAAATTTCAGACCTCACTTAGTGAGTGAATGAATGATGAAAAAATACAAGGGGAAAATCCCCTATTTATAAAATGAAAATGACATTCAATTACAAAATTATGGCAAAAAGGTCGACATGGCGAGTTTACATGAGAAAATCCAATTTTACATAAATTTGACAAATAAAACCCTAATTTTATATTTTTAGAGTGACGCTAAGCCCCTCCTGTTGACAACGATTTTTGTTAACAATGCTTAGCCGAAAAAGCATTGCCAAGCTCCCCCTCTCATTTCGCAATTGCTTGCACAAAGTCTTGTGCACTCCTGCCGAGCTGCTACTACACATTCAAAGAAGATGTCATTAAAAAATATTTTAATTTATGATGATGATGGTCAGTGATCAATTTTGATGCTGCACATGATACAGGCTCTCAAATAGACACTAGTTTACTACAAGCATTCAACAAGGATGATACGGTAATTGGTAAAGTTGTTGAGGCTCTTGAAAAATCACAAAAGTGGCCCTTTTGTTCAGTTCCCGCATATTAATTTTCTGCGACATTCTTTTTGGCCCCTTTTATCACCTTTGTTGTCATACATATCAACATGTCTATATTCCAAGATTTCAAAAGATATTTCGTATACCGTACCTTAAAATTTGTCCTATGCCAAAAGCAAAGTTATATTATTATATCATGGTTTGCCATTTTCTTTTCTCTTGATAAAAAAGGAGAAAAGTAAACCAATTATCCAAATTCTTTATCCTATAACAAATCCCACATAATACTCTTTAAGTTTGCATGACCCATATGTCATATCCCTTTCAAATATTTAATTATAACATATGATATTACCAAGCTACTTTTGCATTATGACTTTAACATTATCCAACATCATATCATAATAAAACATATCGTTATGTTAATAATTATAGAAGAATTATAGAATCCATGAGCATCATGAGAAGCCTATTGGGTTAATTGCATGCCATTTACCCTTTGGCCCCAATGCCTAATTGGGGTTATATGTTATGGTGTCAAGGCATGCAATAAAGGTTAAAATATATTATGATCTTATTCGAAGATAAAAAAGGATTGGGCCCTTTATTATTAAAGGAAAAATATTATATATTTTTGAGATTGAAGAGTGTTTCTTCATACACCTTCTTTCCATTAGGCGGTATTTATTATATACAGAAAATATCAAATGTCTATGAACCTGTAACAAATGAGAGACATCCGAAAATATTACCATTTAGTAGAAAGGTTGGGATAATTGGCTTAGAATTCCAGAGAATAGTCTCTAGGATTCATATTAACAGATTCTGGATTTGTGCTTTTGAGGAAGAAAACTGCGGTGACCTATTTACATCTATCACTGCTCACGCATTGATTTCTATTGGAGTATGATTCTCATCCTTCATCTACAAAGAACATGTTTTTTTAGCCTTCATTAAATCATGCAACTCTTCATGATTACAAGCTCCTTGATATATTCCAAAATACCACACTTGCAATATTGCTGCCATATTGGTGAACATCCTTATACACAGTAGGATACAAATCTTCCATTTTCTTCAAAATATCAATAGGTCGGGACAATACAGGAGTGCCACTAAGCAAGATACGATACTAGGATTTCCGGAAAAGAGGAATACAAGCATTTGTCCTTTTTTCTTGGGGATTCTTCATATAATGGGACTCATCAGCGATGATGATCTTAAAATCACTCTTGACAAGTATCTCTTGTAGCTTCGATACAATTTCATATGATATTATGTTGAAAACACCATCAAGATGAACAGTCTGCTTACTAGATGTCTGCAGAATATTGAGGTTCCCTATGTTTGACCCTACCCACTGTGACATCACCACCAATATTTCAGATGACTGGATCTTAAGCCATTGCTCAATCATCAACTCCCACTGTAAATGAAATGCATATGGAGTAATAACAAGAACTGGCTAGACATTTTTGAGACATGAGGCAACAAAAATAGCCTTATGAAAACCACTACCAAAAAGTTTAATGATGAGTATGGCAGCCAAACAACATTTCTATCTTCCTTGAAATGAGTTGTCTATGTGTTCATAAATTAAAATGGCAGAGAACAAAGTAGTCGGTGGCACCGTTCATTCCATGATTCTTCAAGTGTTTCACAAGTCTATTAGTGAAAACCATCAATGCACATTTCGATCTGTGAATGCAAAGATCGTAGCATACAACCTGCAAAGAATACCGATGATCCAAATCAATCAATGATGGAGTTTGTAGCTGCACCTGCACAATAACGGATTGCTCATAGTGCTGTCAGGGAAGCTTTGTGCATGGGCTATTATTACAGAGCTTACTTAAAGACTAAACATAATGAAGAGTTTAAAACAACCTTTTCATAGTACAACCAAAGGCATTGGGGATCATTTCTAACGAAGATATGGATCAAGATATATATTAACAAACTCTTTTGATATTTTAGATTAAATTCTCAATTGAATTTAGGAAAGATATTTGCTTGCTTCACACGATGTTTTATTTATCAAATAAAAGAAAAGCAATTCGGTTAGTTCGCTTCAACCCATAAAGCAACCCTAACTGTTAATTAACAGATTCGAGCTAATCACTCAAACTGTCCATCTAAGAATATAAAAGAATCAGCGTACAACCAACAAAGAAGGAATTTTTTAGGTCAAAAACTTTGGCAGAAAATTTAGAGAGAGGTATGTTTGGAGTGCAGTGAGGTATGTTTCTTTAAACTATCATTCTTCCTTTACATATTCAGTAGGGATTGATGGAATCATTGGCAGCAAGGGTATTTCGAAGAAGTGAAAAGATAAAGCGATGATGAGCTTGTTGGTTCTCATAAGGTGAATAGTTTACTTGTCAGTTTGTTGTATTCAAGATCGATTTTATTCGACGCTAATCGGTTTCTGATATGCATGTTTTCTCCTTGTGATTCACCATCATTGCTCCATTCCATTGTTGGCTCAGCTTTCTTTTTTGTTTTCGCGCTTGGTCTTTCTATTGTAACCTTGTTCTAGAGTGGCTAAAGACCATATACCTGGCTCTAGTCTACGCAAAGGCTTGTATATTTTGAAAATTCAAGAATTTTATTGGGAGCATTTTAAATGAAAATCAAATTCTTTTACACTCTGAAATTGTCTCTTTGTTATTTTTTTTTTTAAATTCTAAGTTTTCTTCATCTTTTATTAATAGAACATTAAAAAAAAAATGAAAAAAAAAAACAAAAAACTTATGAACATGTTTATTTTGTAAAAAGCATGTATATAAGTTTTATTCATTAGCTTGTTTAATATGTATGATTTTTTTTTTTTTATTTCTTTATTATTTTTATTTTATTATTATTTATGACATCGTAACTTGTAAAAGAAAAAAAAAATATCATATCATTAAAGCGTTACTTTTTTGTAGTCTTTAAACTAATGTTTTGTTTAATAAACCCTTTTTTTAATTGAATCACTTTAAAACTAACATAGTTATATTAACTTTCTTAATTTTGTTTTAGATATTTTCTTATAAAACAAATACAAAAAAAAAGTCTTTTCATTTTATTATTTGCATTTACTTTATTAGATTTAATTTTGTTATTCCAAAATTTATAAACTCCAACATAAAAGCATAAAAATCATAAATTACATAAAAAATCAAATATTACTAAAAAGTAAAATTACAAGGCAAAGGAATTCACGCTTGGATTGTAGGTTAGGGGAAATTTGGCTTGGATTTCAATTCACATTCTTGTCCGGGGCTTTAAGCTTAGGGTGATATTCCCGTCTCTTCTTGCCTAGCCCCACAGGAGGTTGAAATGTTGATGTTAGGGACTCTTTAGTCCCTTGACGTGAACATATTTTTGGTGACCATACTGGGGAGGACCGTTCAATGGTTCTTTCCTAGTTTTGTTTTAATTCTTTCAAACTTACATTTTTTCCTCTCTAGAACTCAATGTCACAACTGATTAGAAGCTTGTTTTGTGGTTTTAACCCTCTGGTTTCGGCTACGAACCCTGGGAAAGTCATTCACAAGTATGGTATTTTTGAGTTTGAAGGAGACATAAATGATTCTCCATGGTTTGTGCCCATCCCCTTGAAGTTCTCTCACTCGGTTAATACTTTACCTCATAAATTCAAGAACTATTTGCCTCTCTTTCACGACGATGGAATTGTTATGGTGGTTGAACATCTTTGTGCATTTTCAAATTCTTGCACCATTCTCAAAATTAACAATAATAATATTTTCATGCTATTGTTCATGAATTCCCTTCACAGTAATGCCACTTCTTTATTTTCCAACCTTCCAAATGAATGCATCTCTACATGGTTTGAACTTTCATACTGGTTTACTTCTACCTTTGGGCATTTGGATAATCCTTATGAACATCTTGAGAGATTTAATCATTTACATATGAAGGATAATGAAATCATTCTTACTTTTAACCTTAGGTTTATCAAGTCATACAATTCAATTTCTACGTCCATTCGCCCTACTAACTTGGCTTCCCTATTGCAATACTATGAACTTCTACCTCCTCTTTACCGATGGTTGTTGGAAGAAAAGAATGTTCAAAACCTAGATCTAGCACTATACACTTGCCTCGACTTCGAAGAGAAAATCCGTAGAACAAGTTGTTGGAGTTACTTCACATACACCTAAGATTTCTTTTTCCTAAGGTTATTCCTTGTTTATTAGTCATAGTTAGTCATTATCCAATCTCTTATATTTTAGGGAAGAATATTCCACCTGAATAATATTCTCTTTCAGTTGACACTTCAATTTGACTAGTTGAGTTGAGTTTAGATGTTGCATTGGGATCATCACCATGCAACATTGGGATCATCACCATGCTAATTCAACCTTGCCTTGGGATCATCACCAAAGTGGCACATTAGCCTTGATTCCCTTAGTTAAATCCTCACTACTCTATGTTCAGTCAGTTAACTGAAGACTAGTTGACTAGTTACCTCAACCAGGTGGGAGTTCACTCCCATGACTACCTGAGAGACTAGAATAAGTGGCAGTTCACTCCTGTAACTGATGGTGTGTGCCTATATCACTCTAGACCACCACTATGGTGCATTGTTTATCCTCAAGTCAAACTCATTGATTTATACAGAGTATATCATGTGTAAATTATTCATTATTCACAATAGTTAATGAGAATTCTTCCATTCTTTCTCTCCTTCTTCTTTCTCCAATTCTCTTGCAAATGTATGTATTATTGTTTAGATAGATCTATTCTATGCATTTTCAACAAATTTAAATGGTATTAGAGCCGATAGACTGCTAAGAAAAATCTACACCAATTTTTTTTGTAGGTACAAAAGATTGAAGACGATAGAAAGATGGAATTCCAAAAAGAATTCATTCTTATACCTTACAAATATTTTGCATGGAAGGAGAAAATATCCATACATCTCTGGTCCAGAGGGTTGTATAGGTTAACCATGAATACAAATCTAGATATGACATCATCCATAGAAAAATCCAAGTACTTAAATCTCATGGATGAGGCACTCGGAACAATTTGCAGTCTTATTTCTCCCGGTTTCTTTTTTCATATATATTCCTATAAGAATCCCAATGAAGCATGGACCATATTGGAAGGGCTCTTTGGAAAATAGGATGAGATGAGGGGACACATTCTGGAGGTGGAGCTGCTCACATTTGATCCAAAAATATTCCAGAATATCCAAGATTTCTTTACAAAATTCAAGGATTTACTGTCGCAACTCAAAGCTTGCGGGGTTGATAAATTGAAGGAGGAGAAACAAATGGTTCTCACCATTCTCTCCAATATTGGTCATGAATTCTATGTATTCGTATTTACATTCCATACTGTCATATTCGCCTCTGGAGCCACCTAGAAGATGTCTTCTCTTGAGGAATTTATCAAATCCCTAACACAAGAGCAAACCGAGCTCATCAACATGGGCACAATCAAAGGCCCAAGGGCGCATGCACTCACTGTGCATGATGGCAGCCAAAAATATCAGAAATATAAATATAAAGATAAGTGGAAATCTCATGCACATCCGAAGAAGGAAGGGTACACAAAACCCTTCACCGATGCCTCCGGATCCAAAGGAGAAAAGGGAAGAAAAGGAGAGAAATGCACATACTGTCACAAAGGATTCCATTCAGAATCCACATGCATGAAAAAAAAATATATCTGATGTCTCAATTACTTCAACAAAACAACCTTGGAGATTGCATCCCCGATGATGCAAAGAAGAAGAAACCAGATGATCCGAATTCCAAGAAAGACAATTTTAACCATGCCTTGATTGCAATCAACTCCTCTCCCGATGCTTGGATCATTGATTCAGGAGCATCACATTACATGGCTTCATCAGAAGCAGCCTATTCTTCTTTGGATGCATGCAAAGGCCCTTCTATTCTGATGGGGGACAACTCTTCTGTCGAAGTCACTGACAAAGGAAGGAATGAACTCACCAACGGAAGTTTCGAGGATGTGCTGCATGTTCCCAAGTTTTTTGTCAACCTTCTCTCCTTGTATCAGATGAAGAATTCCATCATCAGAAAGAAATTTGTATTCACACCAAATTCCATGGACATCTATGATATGAAAACCAACTCCAGGGTTGCTACTGGTGAGGTAAATCATCAGTCTAGATTGTATACATTTTCTGAATTCATTGAACCTGATTCTGCTTTATTACTTACTCATGCTAATGAAAATAGTAGGATATGGCATGAAAGGTTTGGACATTTGCATTTCAGATAAATGCAACAACTTAGCAAGAAAATATTAGTTGATGGTCTACAAGACATCCATTTCTCCAAGGGAGTATGTGAGGGATGTGTTCTCGAAAAACACCCTAAAGATAAATTTGACAAGGGAAAGTCTTAACGAGCTTCCACGCCTTTAGATCTGATCCAAAGTGACCTAATGGGTCCTCTTCCACATCTATCTATCAGAAAAGTGATGTTTGTTCTCATTTTTGTTGATGATTTCTCATGTTTTACATGGATCTACTTTCTTAGGAAAAAATCTGAGGTCTTTCAACACCTCAAAGATTTCAAAGCTTTGGTTGAGACACAGTTCGGAAAGAAGATCAAAGTCCTTTGAACTGATAATGGGGGAGGGTATGTGAATCATGAGATCCATAATATTTTCCATGAGGGAGGGATTTAGTTGCAACACACAGTTCCCTATACTCCGCAAAAAAACGAAGTTGATGAGCGGAAAAGATGATCTCTAAAGGAGATGGCATCTTGCATGTTGCATGCAAAGTCACTACCACAGAGACTATGGGCCGAAGCACTTAAATGTGCAACATACATCCAAAATAGATCTCCCCATAGATATGTAAAGGATAATACCCCCTACGAGGCTTGGAGCGGCCTCAAACCAGAAGTGACCCTCTTCCGCAATTTCGGTTCACATGCATGGGCCTGGATTCCCTCCGAAAAGAGGAAGGCACTTGATCCATAGAGCACTGAGTGCATTTTTTTTGGATACCCTGACGATGTGAAGGGATATCATCTTATTTATCTTTCCTCAGACTGGATCATCATTGAGTGTAGTGTCCAATTTGAGGAAAGTGTCTCGCATGTACCTCAACAACTGCATGCAGACACCTTCATTCTTCCACCTATCCGAGATGATGAGAATGCACATGTTGAATGTTCTTCAGATGAGAGTTCTGATTCAGAGGACTCAGATGATTCAAATTCAAATTCAGATTCAGATTCAGTATAGTCAGATGCAGATTCAGAGCATCCAGATGCAGTTGCAGAGCAGAGCAGAGGCCCAAGTGGGCACAAACTACTCTTCAAGATGCACGCGATCTCATAGGTGATCCAACTGATACTAGGAGGACTCGATCTGATTTCGATGAGCCTCCTGTTGCACTCACTACCACTGAACCATTGCCTTCCAGGCATCTTTTCTTGGTTTAGTCTTTAGATCCACAGTCTTATGGAGAGGCTACTGGAAATCCCTTTTGGGAATCCACCATGCAAGAGGAGTACAACTCCCTCCTCAAGAACCAGACTTTATATCTAGTTCCCCTTCCTTCTAGGAGGAAAATTTTCAGATGCAGATGGGTCTTCAAGACCAAGAGCGCATCAGATGGACATATCAATAGATAAAAATCCAGGCTTGTTGCCAAAGGATTTTAGCAGGTTCATGGTATTGACTATGATGAGACCTTCACTCCAGTAGCGAAGATGGATTCCATACGATTGGCACTTGCCATTGCGGTAGTCAAGGGATGGGAAGTCCATCAGATGGATGTGAATAATGCATTTCTTTAGGGTGATCTCTCTGAGGAGATCTACATGGAGACGCCCCAGGGATTTATGCAGGACTCATCTTTGGTCTGTCGACTGAAGAAGTCACTTTATGGCCTCAAGCAGAATCCAAGGGCATGTTATTCCAAGATGGATTCCTACCTGTTGTCACAGAACTTTGTACGTTGTAAATCAGACCTGAATGTCTACATGCTTAGGATGGTTGATACGTTAGTACTTTTAGTTATGTATGTCGATGATTTGTTGTTCACTGGGTGCTCGACTTCAATGATTGTTGCAGTCAAGAGGATTATACATGAAAGGTTTTTGATGACAGACATGGGTCCGCTACACTTCTTCCTTTGACTCGAGATCATTCAGGATGCATCAGGCATAAAACTGTCTCAGGCCAAGTATGCATGAGATCTCCTTGAGATATTTCACATGACAGACTACAAGTTTGCTCCGACGCCTTTCCTATCAAGAGTCAAACTTGAGGATGGCGAGGAGACTCCATTGGTTGACAACACACTATATAGACAACTAGTGGGGACCTTGTTGTATCTCACACACTCCAGACTAGACCTCTCATATGCAGTTGGCACATTTTCCAGGTTCATGCAGGAGCCGCATGAGCTACATTGGAAACCTAGAAAGTGTATCCTTTGATACGTACAGGGAACCATGACCTTTGGGATTCATTATGCAATAGACTCTACATTAGATCTCATCAGTTTTATCGATTCTGAATGGGCTAGAGATAACACTGATAGCAAGTCCACATCTAGTTACTCACTCAGTCTTGGTTCCAGGCCTATCTGTTGGTCGACCAAGAGGCAAGTTTCCATTGCTCTATCTTCAACCGAGGCAGAGTATAGAGGGATAGTTAACATAACCATTCAGGCTATGTGGCTACAACATTTTCTCACTGAGTTGGGCATTCAGTTTCGCCAACCAATCGTCATCTGGTGTGACAACCAGAGCACTCTGAAGTGATGCAGAGATCCGATTCAGAGGCAGTGGATGAAGCACATCGAGATCCACATGAACTACATCCGTTACTTGGTATACGAGGGGATCATCGAATTACAGTTCTTTCCTTTAGAAGAATAGATGGCATGCATTTTCACAAAAACCTTCACTGAGCAGAAATTCCATTCTCTTCGAGGTCGTCTTGGAGTGAAGGCACAATTTCTTAGCAACTATAGTTCTTATTTTTACATACATTGTACCTTGAGGGGGGGGGGGGTTTCCCATGAGGTTTTCCCTCTTTCCTCACTTTATTTTCAGTGTATCTTTTGTACTTGGTCACCTAACATGGCCTCGTTTCCAGGACTCAATATTTATTTTCACCATAGTGATGTTCAGGGTGTGTTGGAGATACTTCACACACACCTAGTGTTATCGGATAAATTGGTAGGTGCAGACACTAACTGATCTCCCTAGATACACCTAGATCTAGAACAAAACACACCACAACATGATGCTTTCCTTAAGTTTTAGATATTGAATTTACTAACTAAAGAGGGATAGGTGACATACCATTTAAATGCCACTTCCTCTCGTCATTGCCATCCTAGCTCCGTTCCAACACTCATACCATGATGAACTTGCAAAAGAATGCAACCAACCAAGGTGATAGTAATATCATAAACTCAATATAAACCTATGTATGTGATCAAGGAATCATACAATAAAACACAACAAGCTTTATAGGAAAGAATCATATTAAATGTGAAAGAGAGATTACAACCATGGACTTGATGTCATAAGGTCCCTTCCAACTGTCCTTTGTTCCCCACAAACTTCCACTCCAATAATTATAAGACCATGGATTTGATGGCTACTCACAATCTATCTTGACAAAGCAAATCTCAAAGCCACTCTAACCAAGCTAACAATCCCAAGCCAAAAACAACTAACTCTCTCCATGAGAGCTCCTCTCCTTTTATAAGCTGAAGAGGATAAGGTGAGGAGGTTAGGATGATCACACTAAATCATGAAAGAAAGTAAGATCCAAACCATTCGGATGCCACCTCACCATGGAAGTTTCTCCTTCTAGAAGCATCGAGAAGATGCTCATTTTTACCACATATGAGCATTCTCGCACCCTACTTATAGAGAAACCTACGAACCTCTCACAACCCAACCATGGTGCAGCCTGCAAGAATCAGGTATTCTCGCACCCTGCCTATATAGCAACCTACGAACATCCTCTTTAATAGGGTTTTTCCAAAGGAGAATGCAACTTCTTCTCTCAGGAAAAGTTCTTCTCCCTTCTTTCTTCAAGAACTCAGACCACTGACCCCTCTGAAGGCAACAGATAGGTTCACATCATTAAATATCATAGGAATGATGAAAATAATGTGTAACAGAGAGCCCCCCAAAGTATGAAGTTGGAACAAAGTGATAGCTGAAATACTTTGTCGAGTGTGTGTAGGGAACAAGGAACAAACCGGTCAGAAACCTGCCAACAAACAAGGAAATGCAGTACAATAATATATCATCACTGAGGTAGGCATTCCCATACTCAGAATACAAATGAATTAGAGCATAAATGTCGACATGTGAAGATCCATGTCAAGTAAGATAGGTCATGGCCACCAAACATACATTGTGGATCCATGCCAATAAGACTGAAATCTGAACATAGCCACCAAAATATACACTGTGGATCGATGTGTTAAAGATACAAATTTGAACATAGCCACTAAACATACAATGTGGATCTATGCAACAATACAAACTGAATATACTCCAACACAACCCGAATCTATCAGAAAAGATCCAGGGTCTTCATCTCCACCATTCTATAGTACGAATCTAACCATGTGAATACATGTGTCAAAGTCGAACATGGTAGAATCCACTTGATTACCGGTCATTAGTGTATACTGTTAACAAGCGCGAGGGAAATCACCATTAATGTCAATGACTCCCAAGGTACACTAGTACAATACAATGAATGTGAATTAATGATATGAAGTCGAACACTCGACGGAATCTCATGATCAGGGGTATATAATGAAAACCCACTGTCGAAAGCGAGGAAACTTTCCATTGAGGCATGCAAGTTCCAAGGTACCAATTAGTTTCTAAGTCTAATTCCTGGATAATGAGTTGAAGTCGAAAGGAAAAGACTCGTCACAGGAGGGCCTTAATGTGTCCCACATCAATGACACGAAACAGGTAACAATATTTTAAGTAGATCAGAGTAATAAGTGATTCAGGACTGACTTAGGGATGGCCGATGTAATAGAAGGCTTAAGGACTGTAGAAATGGCCGACACAATAGAAGGCTTTTCGGGTTGGACATCTTTTTGAACATATTGACGACACAACAATTGTCTTGGAAACACTGACTCAACAATAGGGATCACATACCAATTTGTAATATTATAAAGGAGTATGATCAAGAAACGAGCATATTTTCCAACCTAGACACAAGGCGAGTGAAAGGGTGTCATATTCAAAAGTGACTCTTCCACAAAATACAGGTTTAGATACATTTCTTTCCAATTCCCCCCCCCCCACCATTTCTAGAGAGTACCTCTTTATTTTTATGCAAGCTTGAGGAGGATAACATATGCTTGTAATGTAAGCTCATCTTTCGGATGAGTCCCTCAGAGTATGTTTAACGAACCCTAGGAAGGAGTGGTTTGGTCCCATAAGGGCCTTTCGATGTTTGTTTAACGAGTCCAAAGATAGAAAATTTGGGGGTTTTTCATGTTTTGAGAGTCTAAAAAACACTTAAAGAAAACTCTGGTCCCATATGGGCCTTTCAATGTTTGTTTAACGATTCCAAAGAAATAAAACTTAAGGGTTTTTCATGTTTTGAGAGTATGAAAAACACTTAAAGAAAACTCTCCCAGTTCCTTTTTCGTAAATTAGTTCGATGAGACCAAAAAAGTGATAAACTATCATTCATTGAACGTTTTCTTCAAATACTTTTACAAGTGTGAAAAGAACAAGATCGCTTGGCAATCTTTTCATGTTTAGAGAGTCTAAAAAGATCTTAAAGGGAACTCTAGGGGGTTCCTTTTTCATATAACCTTTACGAGTCCGAAAAAAGTGATAAAAGTATACTCGGTTGCATTCTCACATATTTACGAGCACGAAAAAAAAAAAAAGACTAAGCTCGGTAACTTATTCTCATGTATTTACGAGCACGAGAAAGAACAAAGACTAAGCTCAGGATTATTTTCATTTTTACGTAAGCTTTAAAACAAAACAAAACTATGCTTGGACCTGGTTTCATTTTTACACAAGCTTGAACCAGAGGAAACTATGCTTGAGGTAAGTACTTTCATTTTTACACAAGATTGAACCATAGAAAACTATGCTTGGACTTCCCAACGCATAACACATGGATGGTTGGTACTTAGCCCCCAACTTAAGAAACTATCAGCTCTACTTCAACATGAAGACTAGAGGCTGAAGTATGGTCGCCAATTTTGTTATCAGATAAATCAGTAGGTGCAGACACTAACTGATCTCCCTAGATCCACCTAAATATAGAACAAAACACACCAGAACATGATGCTTTCCTTAAGTTTTAGATATTGAATTTACTAACTAAAGAGGGATAGGTGACATACCATTTAAACACCACTTCCTCTCATCATTTCCATCCTAGCTCCATTCCGACGCTCATACCATGATGAACCTACAAAAGAATGCAACCAACCAAGGTGATAGTAATAGCATAAACTCAATATAAACCTATGTATGTGATCAAGGAATCATACAATAAAACACAACAAGCTTTATATGAAAGAATCATATTATATGTGAAAGAGATATTACAACCATGGCCTTGATGTCGTAAGGTCCCTTCCAACTATCCTTCATTCCCCACACACTTCCACTCCAAGAATTCTAAGACCATGGATTTGATGGCTACTCACAATCTATCTTGACAAAGAAAATCTCAAAGCCACTCTAACCAAGCTAACAATCCCAAGCCAAAAACAACTAACTCTCTCCATGAGAGCTCCTCTCCTTTTATAAGCTGAAGAGGATAAGGTGAGGAGGTTAGGATGATCCCACTAAATCATGAAATTGAGTAAGATCCAAACCATTTGGATGCAACCTCACCATGGAAGTTTCTCCTTCTAGAATCATCGAGAAGATGCTTGTTTTTACCACGTATGAGCATTCTCGCACCCTGCTTATAGAGCAACCTGCGAACCTCTCACAACCCAATTATGGTGCAGCCTACAAGAATTAGGCATTCTCACACCCTGCCTATATAAAAACCTGCGAACATCCTCTTTAATAGGGTTTTTCCAAAGGAGAATGCAACTTCTTCTCTCAGGAAAAGTTATTCTCCCTTCTTTCTTCAGGAACTTAGGCCACTGACCCCTCTGAAGGCAACATATAGGTTTACATCATTAATGGTCATAGGGATGATGAAAATAATGTGTAACACCTAGAATTTATTTTTCCTAAGTTTATTCCTTGTTTATTAGTCATAATTAGTCATTATCCAATCTCCTATATTTTAGGGGAGAATATTTCACCTGGAGAATATTCTCTTTCAGTTGACACTTTAGTTTGACTAGTTGAGTTGAGTTTATATGTTGCATTGGGATCATCACCATGCAACATTGGGATCATCACCGTGCTAATTCTACCTTGCCTTGGGATCATCACCAAAGTGGTGCATTAGCCTTGATTCCATTAGTTAACTCCTCACTACTCTTTGTTCAATCAGTTAACTGAAGACTAGTTGACTAGTTAACTCAACTAGGTGGCAGTTCACTCCTGTAACTGCCTGAGAGACTAGAATAGGTGGCAGTTCACTCCTGTAACTTCTAGTGTGTGTCCAAATCACTCTAGACCACCACTATGGTGCATTTGTTATCCTCATGTCGAGCTCATTGAGTTATACAAAGTATATCATCTGTAAATTATTCATTATTCACAACGGTTAATGAGAATTCTTCCATTCTTTCTCTCCTTCTTCTTCTTTCTCCAATTCTCTCTGCAAATGTGTGTATTATTGTTTAGCTAGATCTATTTTGTGTAGGTTCAACACATTTACACATGTTACTCCTCTTTTATTCATGATTCACACAAGGATTTATATTCTTTAATCCCCGTCATCAAAAGTTTACAGGATCACATGTTCTTTCTTGAATCTCAATCTTCAAATCATACTAGGAGTATATCTCAGGAGCCCTCTTTCCTAGAAACTATTTCTGATGAATTCACTATTTGTGGTAAAGAGATTGGATGTGAAGAGGATCATGATTATATCATGATGCTTAATGATCAATCCAACTCTCACATCCCAAACATCACCTTTCTTAAACCTCATGAAAAAACTCAACCCTAAAATCATCTTTCATTTATAGCCTCTCATCTGCACGCATACGATGGTAAATTTGATTATGCGAATGAAGAAATCAATTCAGACTATGTCAAACCTATTTATGAAACATTTTTATTTGTTGATGAGGTTAGTAAGTGGTCGAGACAAGTTGATGGATACCCATATGACTTTGATGATACATGTGATGAGTCCTCTTTTGAAGATATTCATGAGCTTGATCGAGATCTTAATTTGTATAAAAAAAATTCTAATCCTTTGTTTCAATCAAGAGAGGTCAGAGAATTTGATACTAGCAGGCATATCCCTCCTAAGTGAACTTTTTCCTTCAATGAAGACTATTTTAAAGACATCCCTATGTTTTTCAATCCATGTTATGAATCTTCTTTGCATCATGACGACCTTGTTCCTGATAGAAAGGTCCATAGAGATGATAATAAATTGTTTGATGAATTCATAGATCATCCCTTTAAGGTACAACCACTAAACCCTAAATCTAACTCAATCGATATCTTCATCATTACTTGCAAAACATATGTTGGTTGGCATGTCTTGGAGGTTGGCGACTGTTTCTTTTGGGTATTGATTAGTCATTTCTCCTCGCCATACACATTGGTTGCTTGGCATGTTTGCAGTCCTTCCACGCGTAAATTTTTCAAAGTCATAAGATCCACATGAAAAGCAGGTGACACATTTATTTATGCTAAATTTCATCCTACTTGAGTCCAAGTTAATGGTTTTCTTTTCCTCTATACATAAATAAACAAAATAAAAATAATAATAATAATAATAATAATAAAAATTCAAAAAGGGGTAGATTAGTTTTGGTTGAGTTCGCAATTATTTAGTTATTTTCTCGCTTTTGTTCTTATTCTGTTTCTTTTGTTTTCTTTTATTCATTTCCCCTTTGATGGTCATAAGTGATGGAGCAATAGTTGGTAATATTAAAAGGCTATCTACATATTTTTAGCTGATTGACCAAATTTGTTTCGGTGGACAACAGACTTGTAGGTGAACCAAGTTGCCTTGATTTGTCATAATCCCTCACTTGTCTACTGTGCACTTGCTACATGAGACATCCTCGCTTGTCACGTTTTTCATTCCTATACCTTCTTCCTTCTTTCCCTTTCTTTGTCCACTTCATTTTGAGATGCCTCCAACATACATGTTGTGGATTCTCAGTGTTAAACTTGGGTCTTTCCCTAAACATACATCTACAACAGTTCAATCTTTCTCATCATTTTTTTGAGATTCAAAGAGTTTGTCCCTTTGGGTTATACAATAGGACCAAACCCCCTCATACTTACAAATTTTCATGAGTTATTCCATGAAGTCCTGATCCATTAATCCCTTGACCTTCATCGTGTCTCCCTTTGTTGTATAACTTGGTCCACCTAACCCGATCAACCTCTTCTTATTCCACATCGAATCACCCTCAGTCCTATCGTTACCCTTCCCTTCTCCTTTTCTTCAGATAATCAAGGATCGTAATTTATTGTTTAAATCTTGCACACCACTGTAAGAGACACACATCTATTGGTTGGAAATTGTTGACGACTGTTTTTGTCAAAAGTACTTAGCTGACAAAGCGTTGCTAGGCTCCCCCTCTCATTTTGCAAATGCTTGTGCAAAGTCTTGTGCATTCCTGCTAAGCTGTTGCTACACATTCAAAGAAGATGTCATTAAAGAATATTTTAATTTATGATGAAGATGGTTGGTGATCAATTTTGAAGTTGCACATTATACATCCTCTCAAATAGACATTGGTTTACTACAAAAATTCAACAAATATGATATTGTAATTGGTAAAGTTGTTGAGGCTCTTGAACAATCACAAAAGTGGCCCTCTTGTTCACTTCCCGCATATTATTTTTCTGCCACATTATTTTTGGCCCCTTTTATCACCTTTTTTTTCATACATATCAACACACTCATATTCCAACCTTTCAAAAGATATTCCTTGTACCGTGCCTTAAAATTTGTCCTATGCCAAAAACAAAGTTATATTATTATATCATGGTTTTCCATTTTCTTTTTACTTGATAAAAAAGGGTAAAAGTAAACCAATTATCCAAATTCTCTATCATATAACAAAGCCCACATACGACTCTTTTAAGTTTGCATGACCCATACGTCATATCCATTTCAAATATTTAATTATAACATATGATATCACCAAGCTACTTTTGCATTATGATTTAACATTATCCAACATCATATCATAAGAACAGATATCGTTATGTTAAGAATTATAGCATCCATGAGCATCATGAGAAGCCTATTGGGTTAATTGCATGCCATTTACCCTTTGGCCCCAATGCCTAACTGAGGTTATATGTTACGGTGATAAAGCATGAAATAAAGGTTAAAATATATTCCAATCTTATTCGAAGATCAAAATAATTGGGCCCTTTATTATTAAAGGAAAAATATTATATATTTTTGAGATTGAAGGGTGTTTCTTCATACACCTTGTTTGCATTAGGTGGTCATTATTATATACAGAAAAGATCAAATGTTTGTGAACCTGTAAAAGATTAGAGACGTTCAACAATATTTCCATTTAGTGGAAGGGTTTGGATAATTGGTTTAGAATTCCAGAGAATAGTCTCTAGGATTTATATTAACGGATTCTGGATTTGTGCTTCTGAGGAAGAAAAATGAGGTGACCTACTTACATATATCACTTCTCACACATGGATGCCTATCTGGAGTATGATCCTCATCCTTCATCTACAAAGAACATCTTTATTTATCCTTCGAATCATGACCGTTTTCTTCATTAAAGCATGCAACTCTTCATGATTACAAGATCCTTGATATATTCCAAAATACCACCCTTGCAATATCACTTCCATAGGTCAGGACAATGCAGGAGTCCCACTAAGCAAGATATGGTACTGGGCTTTCGAGAAAAGAGGAATACAAGCATTTGTCCTTTTTGATTGGGCATTCTTCATATAATGGGACTCATCAACGATGATGATCTTAAAATCACTGTTGACTAGTATCTCTTGTAGCTTCAATATAAGTTCATATGATATTACATCGAAAACACCATCAAGCTGAACAATTTTCTTACTAGATGTCTACACAATGTTTGACCCTGCTCACTGTGACGTCACCACCAATATTTCATATGACCAGATCTTAATCCATTGCTCAATCATGAATGCCCACTATAAATGCAATGCATATGGAGTAATCACAAGAACTAGCCAGACATTTTTGAGACATGAGGCAACAACAATAGCCTTATGAAAACCATTACCAAAAAGTTTAATGATGAGTATGGAAGACAAACAACATTTCGATATTCCTTGAAATGAGTTGTCTGTGTGTTCATAAATGAAAATGGCAGAGAAAAAAGCAGTTGATGGCACCATTCATTCCAAGCTTCTTCAAGTGTTTCACAAGTCTATCAGTGAAAACCATCAATGTACATTTCGATCCGTGAATGCAAATATCGTAGCATACAACCTGCAAAGAATATCGATGATCCAAATCAATCAATGATGGAGTTTGTATATGCACCTGCACAAGAATGGATTTCTCCCAGTGATGTTGGGGAAGCTTTTTGCACGGTCTATTATTATAGAGCTTACTTAAGGACTGGACAAAATGAAGAGTTTAAAACATCCTTTGCATAGTACAACCAAAAGCATCGAGGATCATTTCTAAAGAAGATATGGCTCAAGATATATATTAACAAACTCTTTTGATATTTTGGATTAAATTCTCAATTGAATTTAGGAAAGATATTTTCTTGCTTCATGGGATGTTTTATTTATCAAATAAAAGAAAAGTAGTTCGCTTAGTTCGCTTCAACCCATAAAACAACCCTAACCCTTAACCAATTGGAGCTAATCACTCAAACTATTTATCCAAGAATATAAAAGAAGGAGAGTACAACCAACAAAGTAGGAAATTTTTAGGAGAAAACTTTGGAAGAAAAATTAGAGAGAGGTATGCTTGGAGTGGACTGAGGTCTGTTTCTTTAAAATATCATTCTTCCTTTACATGTTCAGTAGGGATTGACGAAATCGTTGGCAACAGGGGGTCTTGCGAAGCAGCGAAAAGATAAAGTGATGATGATCTTGCTGGTTCTCATAAGGTGAATACTTTACTTGTCAGTTTGTTGTATTCAAGATCAATTTTATTCAGCGCTAATTGATTTCTGATATGCAAGTTTTCTCCCTGTGATTCACCATCATTGCTTCATTCCATTGTTGGCTCAGCTTTCTTTTTTGTTTTCACGCTTGGTCTTTCTATTGTGACCTTGTTATAGAGTGGCTAAAGACCATATACCTGGCCCTAGTCTAGGCAAAGGCTTGTAGATT
>JASDQU011249037.1:2786-23648 GCA_032191745.1 Picea mariana
ACCAATTAACACTCCACTCAGCACTGGTCAGTGGTGTACAATGTACATTGTACAGGTAGATAAATGTTGCTTCATGCAAAATTGCGGTAACATTGAATTTTGAACAAGTTCCCTTCAAGAATCGAACTGTAACACTGGTGTTTTTCCACTGAATTTTCCGGAGAAGCTAGCTATGGAGGAAGAAAAAACTGTTAAGTTAACATTACTAGCCTTGACCGCTGCTGCTGCCTGCAACCTCATGTGACTTGTCGATTGGGGTAAGGAACCCGATCTCTTTACTTTATTTACCACTATATATGCATATACGTTCTTCAAGCTTTTGAAGCTACTAACAAATTAAGTAGTTTCTCCAAGTCTGATATACAACAAAAAAAGTTTTTGAAATAACGTATAGTAGCACCATAATCTTGCACAACATTTGCAAAAGACACCCAACTGTTAATCACTGTAGTAGTTTCATGCCTTGGAAGCTCTTAGTTCTATTAGCACTACAGAGGTATTGGGTAGTTATCCAGGGTTTTTCTCTGCCCAGTAGTCGCAACCAACTAATGCATTATAGGTAGTTGTGGGTCATCAATAGGACCACAGATGGTGTTATAAACATTTTTATCCATATCTTGTATGCGATTTAATCCTGGGTCCTATCATAAAACAATGTTCAGTTAATCAAATACTAGTAGATTTTCCATACCTAGAAATTTTTCCCTTGAATTATCAAATGGACAGATGACAGAGGGCCACTCCACAACATGCAATTAATATGTCCTCTTATATTGGTGACGATGGGGCAAACTAAAAATTTCCACCGAAGGGCATGACCCTGTATGGAGGAGTTGAATCTTGAGAGGGTGGTGGGAGTAACCCTACTTAATAAACTACTCTTCAATTGAACTGCAGTAGGTGTATAAGCCTCGCCATTAGATGAAGATAAAGCAATGCAGGTGAGGAATCCAGATTGCCCAGTCATGCAAACCAGTAAAGCCATGGAACCCAAATGATATGCTAAAAGCTACCACTTAGATACTAATTAGGTTAGTTTATGTCTGTAATCGGGAAATATGTTGAGAATTCATCGACAGTTGGAGAACGTGTAATAAAATGTGGAGTGGATAGGGTAATGTGGGTGCCATGATACAAGACCTTGTCACTGTGAATCCCACCGATAGCATAGTATTGATTTCTTTCCGTGTTTGTGTAGAGCATTGTAAGCTGTAACAGACATCGGTTGAGGTTGGTGATTCGGTGGCTTTTGGCTCTTATGGGCTGGATCTCTTCATTCTTTCTTCTCCACATTCAACTCTTGCCTCATAATTTTCATATACGAGCTAGGTTTTATTAAATTCCTAGACTCTTCTCTGATTATTGTTCATATTCAAGACTTATGCATTCAAACTTGCTGTATATATAGATCATGTAAGCATTAGAGAGGCTTCAGGCAAAGGAATTAGAGTTCGAAACCCTAGGGTTTTTGTATTTGGTTTTCTCTGAGCATTTGAAGGGGCGGATTTTGTTCAAGTTTCTTCAGTCATGGGATTCACTATACCAAGACTGTTGTTTCATGTAGCAGTTACATTGTATTATATAAAGACTAACATGTGTTGGGATATTCATTTTGTTGAGCTACATGACTCTTGAGAACCAGACAACTCTTCCTGGCGAGATTTCCCTGACATCAATTCCTCTTACGTTCCTTCGATCTTCGTCGATACGATTAGAGACAACTTGCATGTCGTTACATTCGGGAATCTTACAGAGAGATTCTTTGAGTCGATAGGGGGTGATCTCATGTGTGTCATCTGTTTGAACTCGTTCGAGGAAGAGGATCATATCACAGAATTGTGTAATTTCCATCATATATTTCACAGGAATTGTCTGGATAAGTGGCTTGATCATCGTTAGACAACGTGCCCTCTCTACAGATCTTTCTTTATGCGG
Source organism: Picea mariana (assembly GCA_032191745.1). Classification (NCBI taxonomy): domain Eukaryota; kingdom Viridiplantae; phylum Streptophyta; class Pinopsida; order Pinales; family Pinaceae; genus Picea; species Picea mariana. The sequence continues at coordinate 4,722 of JASDQU011249037.1, forward strand.
AAGAGAATAATCGATACAAAAGTGAGTAAATCATGGGTTGTCAATCGGATCGGTTATATCTTCGGTGAGGATTTAGCGATTTCTTCATAACAGAGAAAATTTTCAAGGCAAAAACCGAATTGTGTATGATGTATATGTTAAAATAGATTAAAATTTATAGATTGATCTGTCCATAACGGGATATGATGGTAGCAGTCTGTGATGGATTAAGTGGGGTCAGTGTATGATTTGGGGTTTAGGGCGGTTTCCAGGCTAACAAGAATTATAGCCAAAAAAACTATCATTAGATCTGCAATGATACTTGAAGTTACAATAATTATAGAGTCAACAACCACTCGCCAATTTTGACATGACATCACCTACTTATCATCCATCTTCATGATGCATAGAAACTTCCATTAAGATCCTGTTTAGTACCGTTAGAGTACCTACTCCTATAAGTTTAAAACTTATTGTGTCTTTATCTATGAAGATCTTTCCTCCTCCTCCTCCACTTTCCTCTTATAAAAATCAAGTGAAAGTGGTAAACCCCTATTGTTTCTTTCAATAAATTAGATCTTCTGATACATTTGAAACGGTGAGGCTGCACCATCAATGGAAAACAGTAATCATTATGAGTTGTTCACAATCCCACGACTACAGAAACGCTCAGTGGCCCTTTTTAATGACAATATATGGCTTGCACATGGTGCACTGTTAGAAGAAAGAAGAAATCTTCCAAGTCCTTTGTCTCATTGAGCAAGTCTATCAGTGTGAGTCTGTGATCACAACAAAACAGAAGTAGTTGTTGAATCTCTTCACTGCTTTAATTGTCAATGGCATCGTCCTTATATTCTCTCCTTTACCTTCAGAAGCTTCTAGCATCCTAAATCAATGTACAACAGTTCGTTCCATCCAATTCCTTTCATAGCAGAGAATTTGGTCATGGTCAAATATTATTGGTAAGGAAAACCTAGAATTAGGTTAAATGTTATTGGCAAAGTTTACCTGATCCAGTTACAGTTTGGTCAAATGTTATTTGTAATTTTTTCTTTGATTTAGTTGGAGTTTTGATACTAAATTTTTCTTTGATTTGATTGGAGTTTTGAATTTTTTAAACCTTCAGACGAAGATATATTATTGGTAAAAGGTGTTAGTATTTGGTTGTTGGTTTTTTTTTTTAATTCAATTGGAGTTTTGAACTTATAGATACCTTTAAAATGGGATAAAACCTTAGTTATTGTAGGTATGATTAATATCGCCAAATTCCAGCCACTCCTTGAAAGTCAATGACTACTAAATAGTCACAGAAGGTGAATACTTATTAAATTATGTTGCTAATGGCTACAATTGAAATTTTTTTGAGCAGTCTGAATTTCCCTGTATACCTGTATAAATTAAAGGCCTTGTCCATCCCAAACACTATTAATTTATAATTGTATCAGTCAAAAGATTTAATTGCTTCCCGTTATGAAATTGTCAAACTTACTGCTATGATGTACACTTTTAAATAGTCCTGCATTCTCAATCTTACTTAAATTTTGGCAGTTAAAGAAAAACATGTTTGGATTAATGTTACTCAATGTAAAGAGACATACAAATGATTTTATTCCCATTTAATTTGTATTTTTATATTCCCTACTTTTTTTTTAATGTGTATAGGTATAAATTATTGAAAAATGTCACCCGTGGGTCGTCCTAAAAAGGATAAAAAACAACGTTCAATAGTTGATGTATTTGGTATTCCTCAATTCTCTAATCAACCGTGCAACTCTGAAAATGAAGTATATGATCATCCATTTGAAGGCCACAAATCAAATAGTGCAGAACTTCTTGAAGAGGAACCAACATTCAAGAGGCCCAAAAGAGAATTCAAGTCCAACTGGAAGACAGGATTCCCATGGGCTTATGCCATAAAAGATTGTAATGGCGTTGAAATGATAAAGTGTTCATGCTGTGTAAAATTTAAAAGGGAAACTCCATTTGCTGAAGATGGAAGTACGACCCTTCAAGTTAGTGGTCTAAACATCCATGCAACATCAGAGGCTCATAAATTTTCTTTGCAACTTTTAGAGGGGGGATGTAAATGAAGTACTCTTCCAATTACTAAACATGTAGAGCTAATGGTGGATGCTCAGAAGGAGACAATTATATTGGTAATTGAAAATGTGTATTTTGTCGCCATACATGATTTACCTTTAGAAGTGTATAAGTCAATATGTGACTTGAATAGGTATAAAAACACTCCTCACATGCTTCTAACAGATGAATATTCAGCATATACAAATACAACATCTGGAAAAGAGTTTCTACAAGCTGTTAAGGAGGTATATTGGAAAATGTTAAAAGATGATATTTTCAACAACCCATTTTACTCAATTTCAGTTGATGAAAGTACTGATCAGACTATGGTGCATCATTTAATCATTTATATTACATATTTAACAAATGAAGGATGAGGCCAATGTGTTACAAAATCCATACGCTTACTTCAAATTAGGGATGGAACATCACAATCTATGTATGACACTTTGACATCTCTTTTAGCAGAAATGCATCTATCCTTGATAAAGTTGGTTGGATTTGGATCTGATGGAGCTTCATCCATGAGGGGAATTCCTGAAGGTTTATCTACTAAGATTTATTGACATGCTCCTCATTTATTAGATATACACTACATATCTCATCAGGAAGCATTAGCAACAAATGATGCTTCATCTTATTTTGTAGAGTTGCAAGCTTTTGATAAGTTTGCAAACAAGGTTTATTCATGGCTGGGGAAATCTACTAAAAGGCATGGATAATTGAAAGAGTTAATGGAGTCATTTCAAATAAAAAGGCTAGAAGTGTTACAAATTCATCACATTAGATGGCTTTCTAGAGGCAAAGTCATGGAAAGACTCGTTAAGCTCATGCCAGCTTTGTTAAAAGATTGGCAGTTAGGGGAGAAAAAAATGTATGACCTAGCCACAATATTTCAAGTTCAAGTTTGCATCCATTTACTTGCAAATGTTCTTATTGAGTTGAATAAGATGAATCAAAAGTTCCAAGAAGATCATGTTGACATTACATCTATTGGAACTACTTTGGATATCACTATTAGCTTGCTTCATAAGCGACTTCTAAGAGGCATTTTTGGGGTTGGTGCAATCCACATATCATGTTTTTTAAGTAAAACACAGCAAGGAACTCTTGAGTTTGCAGATTGCACATGTATGGTACATGTACATGCATTGAGATTTGAGATTTTGCCAAAGTCAGAAAGACCGGGGACACTAGATGATTGCATTATGTTGGGAAAAAGTTTTGTAATGAAAGTGATTGACTCTCTAAATGCAAGGTTCAGAGATTTGCCTATATTTGATGTTGCTAAGTTGTTTAGTCCTCGTAATTATTATGAGGATATGGATGATAGAGACTCTCAAACAAGAAGATGGCTAACATGTTTATGTGAGAAATTTAGTGTTGGGGACTCACCTATTGTGGATAGTCCTAGATGTTTGGGTGAAATGGATGAATTTGTTTGTATTATGTATAGACCATACCCTAAAAAGCATATCTTTGGAGAATGGTATCTATGTGGAGGTGAAACTGAATGGTTTGAAGGATTTCCATGTTTGATGCAACTATGACAAGCTATTCTTGTTATTCCAGCTAGCACAGCAGTATGTGAAAGAGACTTCTCCAAATTAAATGGGATAAAAAATGATGATAGAACAAGACTTTTTTTAGAAACATTGGATATATTAATGTTCTCTCTCTCACTGCACCTCATGCTCTAAACGAGGTAGATTGGAATGATATTTATGAAGAATGGAAAGAAATGAAATATCGAAAGACTCTTCCACTAGGAAAATAGATTCATATCTATAATGATCGAAGATCTGGTAATTTTGACGAATGTGAATGTAAGTTTCAATATTTATTATTAGCATTGGCTTACCTTACATAACACTTGGAAAAACTAGTCTTCATTTATTTGAAGTTTTATGTTGTAATTTATTTCAGTAATAGAGTATTGTGATATTATGTTGGAGACTGTGCTTGCTATCCTGAATTTCCAGATTACAGATTTATGTAGAATAATTCCTAGTTATTCGTTGTTTAAATCACTTCACAGAATGCAATGTTTGTACTCCTAAATTTACCGAATATTTTCTTAGTAGATACATATATGAAGTTTTGACAAAGGTTTCTAGACTTCCAAAAGACATGCTCAACCATTTCATCTCTATCATAAAGCATGTAGAGATCTGGTAGTTTTGAAGAATGTGAATGTGAGTTTAAATCATTATTTTTATCAGTTGATTACCTTACAAAACACTTGGCAGAACCACTCCTCATTTATTTGAATTTTTTTGTTGTAATTTCTTTCAGTAATAGAGTACTGTGATAATTTGTTGGATATTGTGCTTGTTGTCCTGAATTTCCAGACTATAGATTTATGTAGAATAATTCCTAGTTATTTGTTGTTTGAATTAGCTCATAGAATGCAATCTTTGTACTCTTGAATTTACTGAATATTGTTTTAGTAGATGAATATTTAAAGTGTTGATAGAGGTTTCTAGAATTCAGTTTGTGGTTGTAGGTTTTAATTCTTTGAGTGCAGATCTAAACCGTGAATTATCATGATCTAGTAATCTAGTCTATTTTGTGATCGATTACCCTTATGATCATAGCTAACATCATATCAATGGTTATACTAGTATCAATAAACAAGAGGTATTACTCCGAATATGTTTGATGTATTACTCTGAATATTGCACGAGCGATTTCTTTTGTAATGAGCTTTTCTCAAACATATTGAATTTAATCATTGTAGGATATTGTGCAAGGCTACGTTGCAAGGAGTAGGTGGCGGTTAATTTCCAAAAGGAACAACTTTTTGGGGTTTATCGTTAATTTCCAAAATTGTTTTTGGACATATGTATTGCATAGTAGCCTTTTTCGGGTGGCAGTTAATTTCCAAAGTTTTTTTTTACTAATATATTACATAATAACCTTTTTGGGGTTATGATGGTTTAAGTACATGAGTTGGGGATAGATGAAATATGATGGATAAAAACACTCAAGTATAACTTTGTTTTGGGGACAAAATGTATTATTTCAGTTTTAAAAGAATTAATACAATTTACAAATTTTGTTTCTCTATGAATTTACATTTTCAAATTTGACTAAATATCTATTTGATGTTGTTATAATTGTAATATTTTCCATCTAGTTAGCCATTTATCTTGTACTAATTATTTTATTAGAAATAAATTTGATTAAAAATACAATATTTTATTTAACACGTTTTTTTATGAATTGTGAACTTAATTTATTATTGTCAATTGAAATGCAATTTTTCTACGAACTTTTCATTCTAGAAGGGTTGCATGATTATATACCCTTCTCACAGAAATTAGAACCTGCCCTTCAAATTTGATCATTGGTCGTGATCCCAAACCCTTCTGGATACTACGAGATAGATTTTCTATGATATGTTATTATGTCCCTGCCACATTAAATTTTGGGCCATTTCAATTAATAGAGTGCACTATTTTCAAGACGGTTTAAGGTAAAGTTTATTAGCATTGGGAACAAGAGCCAGGAGGGTGGCAGTGGGCTGTATTAATGTTATGAGTTTGTCAGAACAGGTAGATGGAATGGGATTAATATTGTGATAACAAGTTGCTGGTATTTGGTAGATGGAGTCAGCGATCAAAATTCAACACGTCATGGCCCATCAGAGGGGGTCCAACATGTCTTAGAAGGGTTATTAAATAATTCAACGTAAAAAAAAAATTAATTTCAATTTTTAAAAATGATTTCAGAAATGTTAAAAAAAACCTAAAATTTCCTAGGAAGGGTAATATTTTAATTTTCCAGTCATTGAAATTTGCAGGTTACGGTTTACCAATTAAAAATTTGTCGGTTACAGTTTACCAATCAACACTCCACTCACATTAAAATTTTTTGGTTACCAATTAACACTCCACTCAACACTGGTAAGTGGTGTACAATGTACACTGTACAGGTAGATAAATGTTTCTTCGTGCGAAATTGTGGTAACATTGAAGTTTGAACAAGTTCCCTTTGAGAATCAAACTGTAACACTGGTGTTTTTTCACTGAATTTTCCGGAGAAGCTGGCTATGGAGGAAGAAAAAGCCGTCAAGTCCACATTACTAGCCTTGCCCGTTGCTGCTATCTGCGACCTCCTATGACCTGTCGATTGGGGTAAGGAACCTGAGCTCTTTACTTTATTTACTACTATATATGCGTATACGTTATTCAAGCTTTTGCAGTTGCTAACAAATTAAGCAGTTTCTCCAAGTCTGATATACAACCAAAAAAGTTTTTGAAATAACGTATAGTAGCACCATAATCTTGCACAACATTTGCAAAAGACACCCAAATGTTAATCATTGTAGTAGTTTCATGCCTTGGAAGCTCTTAGTTATGTTAGCACTACAGAGGTATTGGGTAGTTATCCAAGGTCTTGCTCTGTCTGGTAGTCGCAACCAACTAATGCATTATAGGTAGTTGTGGGTCATCAATAGGACCACATATGGTGTTATAAACATTTTTATCCATATCTTGTATGCGATTTAATCCTGGGTCCTATCATAAAGCAATGCTGAGTTAATCAAATACTAGTAGATTTTCCATACCTGAAAATTTTTCCCTTGAATTATCAGACAGACGAATGACAAAGGGCCACTCCATAACATGCAATTAATCTGTCCTCTGCTATTGGTGACGATGGGGAAAACTAAAAATTTCCACCGAAAGGCATGAGCCTGTATGGAGGAGTTGAAGCTTGAGAGGGTGGTGGGAGTAACCCTACTTAATAAAATGATCTTCAATCGAACTACAAGAGGTGTATAAGCCTCGCCATTATATGAAGATAAAGCAGTGCAGGTGAGGAATCCAGATTTCCCAGTCGTGCAAACTAGTAAAACCATGGAGCCCAAATGCTATGCTAAAAGCTACCACTTAGATAGTAATTAGGTTGGGTTATATCTGTAACCGGGAAATATGTTGAGAATTCATCGACGATTGGAGAACGTGTAATAAAATGTGGAGTCGATAGGGTAATGTGGGTGCCATGATACACGACCTTGTCACTGTGAATCCCACCGATAGTGTAGTATTGTTTTATTTCCGTGTTTGTGTAGAGCATTGTAAGTTGTAACAGACATCGGTTGAGGTTGGCGATTCGGTGGCTTTTGGCTCTTATGGGCTAGATCTCTTCATGCTTTCTTCTCCACATTCAACTCTTGCCTCATACTTTTCATTCTTTCTTCTCCACATTCAACTCTTGCCTCATACTTTTCATATATGAGCTGGGTTTTATTAAATTCCTAGACTCTTCTCTGATTATTGTTCATATTCAAGACTTATGCATTCAAACTTGTTGTATATATAGATCATATAAGCATTAGAGAGGCTTCAGGCAAAGAAATCAGAGTTCGAAACCATAGGGTGTTTTTATTGGGTTTTCTCTGAGCATTTGAAGTGGCGAATTTTGTTCAAGTTTCTTCGATCATGGGATTCGCTATACCAAGACCGTTGTTTCATGTAGAGGTTACATTGTATTATATAAAGACTACCATGTGTTGGGCTCTTCATTTTGTTGGGCTACATGACTCTGGAGAACCAAACAACTCTTCCTAGTGAGATTTCCTTGACATCAATTCCTCTTATGTTCCTTCGATCTCCGTTGATACAATTAGAGACAACTTGCCTGTTGTTACATTCGGGAACCTTGCAAATAGATTCTTTGAGTTGATAGGGGGTGATATCATGTGTGCCGTCTATTTGAACTCGTTCAAGGAAGAGGAGCATATCACATAATTGTGTAATTGCCATCATATATTTCATAGGAATTGTCTAGATAAGTGGCTTGATCATCGTCAGACGACGTGCCCTCTCTGCAGATCTTTCATTATGCCGGAGAGATTACTCATACAAAGGTGAGTAAATCATGGGTTGTCGATCAGATCGCTTATATCTTCGGTGAGGATTTAGAGATTTCTTCATAACAGAGAGAATTTTCAAGGCAAAAACCGAATTGTGTATGATGTATATGTTAAAATAGATTGAAATTTATAGACTGGTCTGTCCATAACGGGATATGATGGTAGGATTATGTGATGGATTTAAGTGGGGTTAGTGTATGATTTGGGGTTTAGGGCAGTTTCTAGGCTAACAAGAATTATAGCCAGAAAAACTATCATTAGATCTGCAATGATACTTGAAGTTACAATAATTATAGAGCCAACAACCACGTTGCCAATTTTGACACGACATCACCTACTTATCATCCGTCTTCATGATGCATAGAAACTTCCATTAAGATCTTGTTCAGTACCGTCAGAGTACCTACTCCCGGAGGTTTAAAACTTGTTGTGTCTTTATCCATGAAGACCTTCCTCCTCCTCCTCCACTTTCCTCTTATAAAATTCAAGTGAAAGTGGTAAACCCCTGTTGTTTCTTTCAATAAATTAGATCTTCTGATCCATTTGAAATGGTGAGGCTAGACCGTTAATAGAAAATAGTAATCCTTATGAGTTGTTCACACTCCCACGACTACAGAAACACTCAGTGGCCCTTTTTAATGACAATATATGGCACATGGTGCACTGTTAGAATAAAGAAGAAATCTCCCAAGTCCTTTGTCTCATTGAGAAAGTCTATCAGTGCCCGTCCGTGATCACAACAAAACAGAAGTAGCATTTGAATCTCTTCACTTCTTTAATTGTCAATGGCACTGTCCTTATCTGCTCTCCTTTACCTTCGAAATCTTCCAGTGTCCTAACTCAATGTACATCAGTTCATGCCATCCAATTCGTCTCATAGCAAAGAATTTGGTCATGGTCAAATATTATTGGTAAGGACAACCTAAAATTAGGTTAAATGATATTGGTAAAGTTTACCTGATCCAGTTACAGTTTGGTCAAATGTTATTTGTAAATTTTTCTTTGATTCAGTTGAAGTTTTGATGCTAAAGTTTTCTTTGATTTGATTGGAGTTTTGAATTTTTTAAACCTTCAGACGAAGATATATTATTGGTAAAAGGTGTTAGTATTTGGTTGTTGGTTTTTTTTTAATTCAATTGGAGTTTTGAACTTCTAGATACCTTTAAAATGGGCTAAAACCTTACTTATTGTAGGTATGATTAATATCGCCAAATTCTAGCCACTCGTTGGAAGTCAATGACTACTAAATAGTCACAAAAGGTGAATACTTATTAAATTATGCTGCTAATGGCTACAATTGAAATTTGTTTGAGCAGTTTGAACTTCCCTATATACCTGTATAGAGTAAAGGCCTTGTCCATCCCAAACACTATTCATTTATTTTTGTATCAGTCAAAATATTTAATTGCTTCCTGTTATGAAATTGTCAAACTTACTGCTATGATGTAGACTTTTAAACAATCCTACATTCTCAACGTTACTTCAATTTTGGAAATTAAAGAAAAACATGTTTGGATTAATGTTACTCATTGTAAAGAGACATACAAATGATTTTATTCCCATTTCATTTGTATTTTTATATTCCCTATTTTTTTTATTGTGTATAGGTATAAATTATTGAAAAATGTCACCTGTGGGTCATCCTAAAAAGGATAAAAAACAATGTTCAATAGTTGATGCATTTGGTATTCCTCAATTCTCTAATCAACCATGTAACTCTAAAAATGAAGTATATGATCATTCATTTGAAGGCCACGAATCAGATAGTGCATAACTTCTTGAAGAGGAACCAACATCCAAGAGGCCCAAAAGAGCATTCAAGTCCAACTGGAAGACAAGATTCCCATGGACTTATGCCGTAAAATATTGTAATGGCGTTGAAAGGATAAAGTGTTCATGGTGTGTAAAATTTAAAAGGGAAACTCCATTTGCTAAAGATGGAAGTACGACCCTTGAATTTAGTGGTCTAAACATCCATGCAACATCAGAGGCTCATAAATTTTCTTTGCAGCTTTTAGAGGGGGAAAGAAAACGAAGTACTCTTCCAATTACTAAACATGTAGAGCTAATGGTGGATGCTCAGAAGGAGACAATTATATCGGTAATTGAAAATGTGTATTTTGTCGCCATACGTGATTTACCTTTAGAAGTGTATAAGTCAATATGTGTCTTGAATAGGTATAAAAACACTCCTCACATGCCTCTAACAGATGAATATTCAGCATATACAAATACAACATCTGGAAAAGAGTTTCTACAAGCTGCTAAGGAGGTATATTGGAAAAACGTTAAGAGATGATATTTTCAACAGACCATTTTACTCAATTTCAGTTGATGAAATCACTAATCGGACTATGGTGCAACATTTAATCATTTATATTACATATTTAACAAATGAAGGAAGAGGCCAATGTGTTACAAAATTCATACACTTCAAATTAGGGATGGAACATCACAATCTATGTATGACGTTGTGACATCTCTTTTAGCAGAAATGGATCTATCTTTGATAAAGTTGGTTGGATTTGAATCTGATGGAGCTTCATCCATGAGGGGAATTTGTGAAGGTTTATCTACTAAGCTTCGTCGACATGCTCCTCATTTATTAGATATACACTACATATCTCATCAGGAAGCATTAGAAACAAATGATGCTTCATCTTATTTTGCAGTGTTGCAAGCTATTGATAAGTTTGCAGCAAGGTTTATTCATGGCTAGGGAAATATTCTAAAAGACATGGAGAATTGAAAGAGTTAATGGAGTCATTTCAAATCACAAGGCTAGAAGTGTTACAATTCCATCACATTAGATGGATTTCTAGAGGCAAAGTCATGGAAAGACTCGTTAAGCTCATGCCAGCTTTGTTAAAAGATTGGTAGTTAGGGGAGAAAAAAATGTATGACCTAGCCACAATATTTCAAGTTCAATTGTGCATCCATTTACTTGTAGATGTGCTTATTGAGTTGAATAAGCTGAATCAAAAGTTCCAAGAAGAACATGTTGACATTACATCTATTGGAACTGCTTTGGATATCACTATTAGCTTGCTTCATAGGTGGCTTCTTAGAGGCATATTTGGGGTTGGTGCAATGCACATATCATCTTTTTTAAGTAAAACACAGCAAGGAACTCTTGAGTTTGCAGATTGCACAGGTATGCTACATGTACATGCATTGAGGTTTGAGAGTTTTCCAAAGTCAGAAAGACCGAGGACACTAGATGATTTCATTATGTTGGGAAAAAGTTTTGTAATGAAAGTGACTGACTCTCTAAATGCAAGGTTCATAGATTTTCCTATATTTAATGATGCTAAGTTGTTTAGTCCTCGTAATTATTATGAGGATATAGATGATAGAGACTCTCAAACAAGAAGATGGCTAACATGTTTATGTGAGAAATTTAGTGTTGGGGACTCACCTATTGTGGATAGTGCTAGATGTTTGGGTGAAATGGATGAATTTGTTTGTACTATGTATAGATCATACCCTAAAAATCATATGTTTGGAGCATGAGATCTATGTGGAGGTGAACCTGAATGGTTTGAAGGATTTCCATGTTTGATGCAACTATGGCAAGCTATTCTTGTTATTCCAGCTAGCACAGCAGTATGTGAAAGAGGCTTCTCCAAATTAAATCGGATAAAAAATTATGATAGATCAAGACTTTCTTTAGAAACATTGGATATATTAATGTTTCTCTCTCTCACTGCACCTCACGCACTAAACGAGGTAGATTGGATTGCTATTTATGAAGAATGGAAACAAATGAAAGCTCAAAAGCCTCTTCCACTAGGAAAATAGATTCATATCTATAATGATCGGAGATCTGGTAATTTTGAAGAATGTGAATGTAAGTTTCAATATTTATTATTAACATTGCTTACCTTACATAACACTTGGCAAAACTAGTCGTCATTTATTTGAAGTTTTTTGTTGTAATTTATTTCAGTAATAGAGTACTGTGATATTATGTTGGAGACTGTGCTTGTTGTCCTGAATTTCTAGATTGCAGATTTATGTAGAATAATTTCTAGTTATCTATTGTTTGAATCACTTCACAGAATGCAATGTTTGTACTCCTGAATTTACTGAATATTTTCTTAGTAGATACATATATGAATTTTTGACAAAGGTTTCTAGACTTCAATTTGTGACTGTAGGTTGTAATTCTTTTAGTGCAGTTCTGAACTATAAATTAACAAATTAACAAACATCCTTAATGTGTCTTTGTAGATGGACATTTCCAAAAGGCATGCTCAACCATTTCATCTCTATCATAAAGCATGCAGAGATCTGGTAGTTTTGAAGAATGTGAATGTGAGTTTCAATCATTAATTTTATCAGTTGATTACCTTACAAAACACTTGGCAGAACCACTCCTCATTTATTTGAATTTTTTTGTTGTAATTTCTTTCAGTAATAGAGTACTGTGATAATTTGTTGGATATTGTGCTTGTTGTCCTGAATTTCCAGACTATAGATTTATGTAGAATATTTCCTAGTTATTTGTTGTTTGAATTAGCTCATAGAATGCAATCTTTGTACTCTTGAATTTACTGAATATTGTTTTAGTAGATGAAGATTTAAAGTGTTGATAGAGGTTTCTAGAATTCAGTTTGTGGTTGTAGGTTGTAATTCTTTGAGTGCAGATATAAACCATGAATTAACATGATCTAGTAATCTAGTCTATTTTTGAGGTATTACATAGTAGCCTTTTTGGGGTGGCAGTTAATTTCCAAAGTTTTTTTTGACTAATGTATTATATAATAACCTTTTTGGGGTTATGCTGGTTTAAGGACATGAGTTGGCGATAGATGAAATATGATGGATAAAAACACTCAAGTATAACTTTGTTTTGGGGACAATATGTATTATTTCAGTTTTAAAAGAATTAATACAATTTACAAATTTTGTTTCTCTATGAATTTACATTTTCAAATTTGACTAAATATCTATTTGATGTTGTTATAATTGTAATATTTTCCAGCTAGTTAGCCATTTAGCTTGTACTAATTATTTTATTAGAAATAAATTTGATTAAAAATGTAATATTTTATTTAACACGCTTTTTTATGAATTGTGAACTTTATTTATTATTGTCAATTGAAATGCAATTTTTCTATGAACTTTTCATTCTAGAAGGGTTGCATGATTATATACCCTTCTCACAGAAATTAGAACCTACCCTTCAAATTTGATCATTGATCGTGATCCCAGACCCTTCTGGATAATACTGGATAGATTTTATATGATATCTTATGATGTCCCTGCCACATTAAATTTTGGGCCATTTCAATTAATAGATGATGCAGGAGCATCGACAACACATCAAGCGAGCCAGCATGAAAGCAGAAGACAGCTGGACAGCACCAACACAAATTTTGAAACACCTTGATATTGTTGCGCAAACATTAATGTGTTGATTTGATGAAGCGCACTTTGTATATTGTAATGGACCTTGAGTGGATAAGCTCACGCCCTTGGGTAGATGAGGCATTTAAGATAGTTAATGTAAAGTAGATAGAACATTTAATTCTAGATTTGATAGCTTCGAGCTCGAGAGGGAAACGGGATATAGACACCCTCCTTTGTACATTGTATTATTATTTCTAGATTATCAAGCATTCTGAAGAGAGAAGAGCAACAGAGAATTGTATGAAGAACACCCATGTACCGACATTGAATTAATAGAAAAGATTTGATTCAATTCCATGGTTATGTGTTGTTTCTCTGTGTCTTTATGATGTTATGCTCATGAATGTTTGTTTTCTGTCATACACTTGCTTATATGCTATGCATGTGATTTCATGGTTGAATTGAAGTCTGTGAGAACAAGGAGTTAGTTTCAATTATTCCTCTATCTTGAACCAGAGAATTCCTGCAAGGAGTGCAGTTGAATTCATCCACAAGGAGTGCATCGACAGAAGGGTTCAGATAGAGATAACTTTTGTTCTAAGTTCTCAGAAGTGCAGATTTGGCACCGGAGCCGTGCAAGGCATGCGCATCCTGGACGAAGACTCAGAGTTGTGATTCTGAGCACAAGATATTGAAGGATTTATGTTGCAAGAGTGCGCAGAATCAAAGACTTCAACACTTAGTCATGCTTGAAGATTTGCCGCAAGGAGTGCGAGCAAGGAGTTTCCGGAAGGGACTCGAAAAATAGGAGAAAATATCAGGAAGGATAGACCTTCGAGTTCGTCAAAGGACGGAGTAAACAAGTTGTGTCTTGGAGTTGCAGGGAACACCGCAAGGTTGCGCGCAAGGTGACGAGTTCTGTGGAAGAACAGCTCGTCATTTCGTGGATTTGATAGGGAAGAAACGGACAGACAAAGTTCTCCGGAGGAGAAGGAAGGCTACAGTACAGGTGTGGAGAAAGGTTCGAAGCTCGAAAGAATAGGAGCCATTGGTCGGGGTTACGAGGAGCGTAGGTTCTACTCGTAGATCAGCTATCGGGCCATCGTGAGGAAAGGGTGGAAGATTAGGCAGCGGGAGTCGTGATAGCGTGAGAAGTGAAGTCCCGACGATTGCATGGATAGTGTGGGCCACGGCAAGGTGATGTGACAGGTGGTGCGCGATATCGACATATCGACATCTCGGATATCAGGAGTCGAAGAAGAATTCATTTGGTTACGCGAGTAGCGAAGTCACGAGGAAGCGATATCACGGGTCTTGGCATTTCGGCGCATCGGGTATCGGAGGTCGGAATCCCGAGTGGTTGGTGTCGCAAGTTGCGAAGACGCAATAAGACCGAAGTCTCGATAGTGGAGGGAGGAAGTTAGTATTGACTGACGCATCGGGTTTCGGGGATTCTATAGCCAAAAGGATAGATAGTAAATTCGCAAGCCGCGAGTTTCAATTTTCCCGACAGTGAACAAAGGGGAAGTCGTGTGAAAGAAATGTGGGTGCAGATCTTTCTATTGGGAGATAGAAGAACCGAGAGGTTCTTTGGGCCATGTAAAAGAGAAGGTCCTGGAGAGGGCGATCGTGCTCTCGTGAGGGGGCGGTTGCCGTCAGAGTGGTATCAGAGCGGGAAGACTCTTTGTTTTTTGTAACAGAGAGAGAAGAGGATTCGCCATGCCACCCAGAAGAGAGAGGCAGTCACCTGATCCAGAAGACAGGGAGGTGTGAAGAAGAGGTAGGCTAGCAGGAAATCCAGAGATGGAGCGGCAGATACGGGATCTCCGAGCGAGATTGGAAGATATGGAAGCAACGCAGAGTTGCACAGCCAGTGCGGGAGATCTGAGTGACTCTGAAGTTGAAGAGGAAGCTGGACATGAAGGAGAGGTCACAGCAGAGGATGCAGCAAACGAGCGATTGATCAAAGCTATCGCCCAGATGAGTTCAAAGACCAAGATGGATATTCCAGCTTACGAAGGAAGTCTGGATGCAGAAGGGTTGCTGGATTGGATCCGAGCTCTTGACACCTACTTCGATTATGAAGACATCGAAGAGGATAAGAAGGTTAGGCATGCTGTCACGAAATTGAAAGGACATGCAGCATTGTGGTGGGACAAGCTACAAGCTGATAGACACTGCAAAGGCAAGCAAAAGATCAAAAGCTGGGATCGAATGATTGCGAAGATGAAGGAAAAATTCAGCCCAAGGGACTACCAAATTAATCTGTTTAGGAGGATGCAGAACCTGAGACAGAAACTGATGACAGTGAAAGAATACACTGAGGAATTCTATCAACTGAACATCAGAGCAGGTCATCGGGAGAGAAATGATGAGAAAGTAGCTAGATATATGAATGGTCTTAGATACGACATTCAGGATGAATTGAGCATGGTTACCATCAGGACGGTGGAGGATGCTTACCAGATGGCTCTGAAAGCTGAAGAGAAGTTAAACCATAAGAAAGGTCAGCGAGGGCGAGGCAAGAGTCAGCCCAAAGGCAAGGTAGTTTCCCAAGAGAAATATCATAAGCCTAAGGAGGAATGGAAGAAACCTTAGGGTAAAGTTGAGAGGGGTGGTACCTCACAGAGAGGACCATATGTTGAGAAAAAAGGGCAGCAAAATGATCAGCAGGGAGATTATGTTGATGCAAATACTTTTCCTCATACCAGAGGTCGAGGTAGAGGAAGAGGTGGAGTTATCACATGTTTCACATGTGGGAAGAATGGGCATAAATCATTCGAGTGTCTAGAGAAGAAGAAGGATATTGGAGAAGCTCACATCGCTGAAGCGCAGAGGCGTGATGTTGAGAATGAAGATACAGGAAGTGGAAGGTCACTGACAGTGCACAAAGTTATCTTAACACCTGAGAAGGAGGTGGAGGACACAGCTCAGAGGACCAGACTTTTCAGAACCACATGCAAGACCAAGGACAAAAAGTGTAAGGTCATTGTGGACAGCAAAAGCACCGACAATCTCATTTCAACTGAGATGGTGGAGAAACTAGAGCTGGAAACAACTGATCACCCGAGTCCATACAAGGTTTCGTGGCTACAAAAAGGACATAAGGTGAGTGTCACTAAACAGTGTTTAGTTGAATTCAAGATGGGAGGATACAATGATAAGATTTTGTGTGATGTTATTCCCATGGATGTATGCCATTTATTGCTGGGTAGACCATGGCAATATGACCAAAATTTGGTTCATGATGGGAGAATGAACACATATACCCTGGAGAAGGATGGGAGAACCCATACGCTGCTTCCGATAAAAGATAAGGAAGTGAAGCCGGAAGTAAATAGAACAATACTTCTCATGAGTGGGAAGGAGCTTCTTACAGAGATGGAGAAGAAAGAAGATCCACAATTCTTTGTGGTCAGAAAGCCGAGGATTGTTCTGGCTAGCACAAGAGTGGATGATTTACCAGATGAGATTCAGGAACTGTTGAAAGAGTTCACTGACATCATAGTGGACGAATTACCTCATTCGTTGCCACCAATGAGAAGTGTGAGTCATTACATAGACCTCATACCAGGAGCCATTTTGTCGAATAAAGCTGCGTATAGGTTGACGCCGCAAGAAAATGAAGAGGTCAAGAAGCAGGTCCAGGATTTGATGGACAAGGGATTAATCAGGGAAAGCTTGAGTCCATGTGTTGTTCCAACAGTGATCAGTCCGAAGAAAGACGAAGGTTGGAGGATGTGTACTAACTCAAGAGCAATCAACAAAATTACCATCAGGTACAGGTTTCCACTGCCGAGAATGGATGATCTGATGGATTTCCTGAGTGGGGCAAATTATTTTTCGAAGATTGATCTGAAGAGCGGATATCATCAGATTCGCATGAGGGAAGGTGATGAATGGAAGACGACATTCAAGACAAATGAAGGTTTGTATGAATGGCTGGTCATGCTGTTTGGCTTGACAAATGCACCGAGCACATTTATGAGGCTGATGAATGAAGTCCTGAGGGAATTCATCGGGAAATTTGTCATCGTATATCTAGACGATATACTGATTTTCAGCAAGACGAAGGCTGAACATTTGAAGCATTTGGTCGTTGTGATGAGGAAGCTACAGCAGGAGAAGCTATTGATAAATATGAAGAAGTCCTCATTTATGAAGACAGAGCTCATTTATTTGGGATTTTTCATATCGGCTAATGAGTTGAAAATGGATCCAAGTAAAGTGGAAGTGATCAAGAATTGGCCATCACTGAGGAATATTTTTGAGGTGAGAAGTTTTCATGGTTTGGCTAGTTTCTACCGAAAGTTCATCAGGAATTTCAGTGGAATTAGCGCAACGATGATGGAAACAGTGAAGAAGCGGCATAAGACTTTTCACTGGACTGAAGAGGCAGAGAGGAGCTTCAATCTGTTGAAGTGAAAGATCACAGAGAAACCAGTGTTGGTGTTGCCAGATTTTCAGAAGACATTTCAGGTGAAGTGTGATGCCAGTGGATATGCCATAGGAGCGGTCTTGAGTCAGGAGGACAGACCAGTTGCATATTTTAGTGAGAAGATGGATGAAGCAAAGCTGAAATACTCAACGTATGATAAAGAGTTTTATGCTATCATACAGGCGTTGAAGAAGTGGAGGCACTATTTTGTCCCGAAAGAATTTGTATTGTACAGTGATAATCATGCATTGCAGTTTGTGAGTCAACAGGAGAAGTTGAATCAGAAGCATGCAAAATGGGTAGAGTATATGCAGAATTTCACATTTGTGATTAAACATATTTCGGGTACTGCTAACAAAGTGGTTGATGCTTTGAGCAGGAAATGGTTGTTGTTGCAGGAGTTCCGAGTCAAAACCTTGG
This sequence comes from Picea mariana, assembly GCA_032191745.1. Taxonomy (NCBI): domain Eukaryota; kingdom Viridiplantae; phylum Streptophyta; class Pinopsida; order Pinales; family Pinaceae; genus Picea; species Picea mariana. Next base: position 22,880 of record JASDQU011249037.1, read on the forward strand.
GTTTTGAAAATCTGAAAGACATGTATGCAGGAGATGCGGATTTTGCAGAGGCGTATGAAGCAGCTGAGAATCCAGTTCTCAGAGATCGGAGTTCTTGTATAGACTATATGATCCAGGAAGGATTGTTGTTCAGAGGCAATCAACTGTGCATTCTGAATTGCTCCATGAGGGAGAACTTGATGAAAGAAAAGCACAGTGGAGGCTTAGCAGGACATTTTGGCCAAGACAAGACTTTTGCGAAGCTGAGCGAATCATATTTTTGGCTGGGGATGCATTCAGAAGTCAAGCGATTTGTTGACAGATGTCNTCAACATTCAAAAGGGAGAAAGCAAAATGCAGGTCTTTATCAGCCATTTCCCATACCAGAGAGGCCATGGGAGGCGATAAGCATGGATTTTGTATTAGGACTGTCGAGGACGCAGAGAGGGGTTGATTCCATATTTGTGGTGGTGGACAGGTTTTCAAAGATGGCACATTTTATCCCATGCCAGAAGACCAGCGATGCGACACACATCGCAAATTTATTTTTCAAGGAGGTCATTCGACTCCATGGATTGCCGAGAAGTATTGTATCGAACAGGGATACTAAATTCATCGAGAATTTTTGGAGGACGCTATGGAAGAAGCTAGGAAATAACTTAGCGTTTAGTTCTGCTTATCATTCACAGACAGATGGAAAAACAGAGGTGGTCAACAGAAGTCTGGGACTTACTGAGAAACTTGGTGACAGAACACCATAGCAGCTGGGACAACATATTGCCACAGTTAG
>JASDQU011249040.1:0-23815 GCA_032191745.1 Picea mariana
TGTCCATGGTGTGAAATACCTTCTAGCAATGATCATATTCCTAGTGGGAGCCCAAAGATCCCCTATGATTATGTGTGGTGGTTTAAGGCCTTGTTCATAGACATCAAGCATGAGAATCCCCATTCAGGGAACAAGGCATTTGATTTAATTCACCAACCATTAAGATGGCCTTGATATATGTATGTGGTTCGCAATACCTCTTAATGACACTCATATTCCCATGCATAGATGAAATATCCCCTACAAAGGTTATAATCAGTGGTTGGATTGCTCATTCATTTATATTAAGCATGGGAGGGCATATTCAGGTCCTACTTTAAGTGTTTTAATCCTCTTACCATTATGAAGGTCCTAACCACAAGCATAGTCTGAGTTGAAGTCCAAAGATCCACTACATAGGTAAGAGTGGTGGTTGGGGGTCTCTTTCAAATCCATTGAGCTTGAGAAGCATCATTCAAGGCCTAAAGCCCTTGATTTCATTCCCCAACCATTATAAAGGCATTAATACCTATCTATGTTTCATAATACCTCCTATTGGTGCTCAAGTATTTTTTATTTGAGGTGAAATATCCCCTATACGGGTCATGTTTTGTGCTTTGAGGCCCCATTCATAGTTTTCAAAGCCTCAAGACTCTTATCTAGTGCACATTACGTCCTAACAATAGTCATATTCTAGTGGGAGGCCAAATATACTCTACAATGGTCATGTTTGGTGGTTTGAGGCCTCATACATGACCCTCAAACATGAGTACCACCATTGAGCGCCTAAGACCTTTGATTTTATGCCCCAACCATTGTCAAGACCTCGATCCTCATTCGTGATGTGCAATACCTCTTGACGATGCTCATATTCCCACATGGTGGTTTGAGGCCTCCTTCATGACCTTTGAGTCCAAGAAGTCTAGAGAGCTCATGCATTTTAGTACAAGACATGGTCCATGGTGATTGAGGCTCAAAAGGTTCATTTAGGGCCTCTATATTGTAATTAGTTTTTCGTTATGAGGAAGACTTCATGGCCATAAGGGGGTTGTGTATTTTGTTGTCAATCATAATTAATTTGTTATAAATCCATTAACATTTCTTATTTACAATATAAAATATATAAAACATAATCTATTCTATATGTTTTATAACACATGTGTTATGTCAGATACATGTTCCTTAAGCCTAGTCATCACCTTTATGCTAAGCTCAACATCCCCAACCTAACCTTAATAAGATAATAAAATTAATTTTATGAGTATGAAATCAACCCAATAATTAAATTAGTTAAAAAAAAACAACATTACCTATATGCATAAAACAACAAACACATGACAAATCAATTTAATGAAAACATATAAAAGTAAAAGACAACTTATATCTAGAAAATAGAAAATTGAAAGTACATGTGATGCTTGAAAAAATAAATTGCATGTGATACTCCATTGTACACAAGAAAACATACACACAAAAATTGACACTTACCATGCTTATTAGACAAATGAATAAGTCGCAAGTTTGTAAAGCTTTGGGCGAGAGGGAATCACCAAATTTCCACACAACTCACTATGTTCTACGTAACGTTCGTACTCGCATATCTTTTTAGATATATACATCCGGAGTCTTGTCTGCAATAAGCTGGCTCCGGCTCCTCAACCACATTAATACAAAATTCGTCTACTGTCATGAAAGTGAAACTACTAATTGTTGGAAACAGTCTCTGGCGACGGAAGTGAAACTACTAATTGTTGGAAACAATCTCTGGCGACGGAAATGAATGAGAACATGAAAGAGATATTAACCTGTCAGTGATTCCAACAAGTACCATTTTACACGCAATAAAACCTCGGCATGTTGCAGATCCAAACCCTAAACATTACAACTCAGAATGTTGCAGATCAAAACCCTAAACATTACAGCTCAGCATGCTGCAGATCAAAACCCTAAACATTATAACTCAGCATGTTGCATATCAAAACCCTAAACATTACAACTAATTTTATTCCACCCATCAACGTCTCCCGCATAAATGTAATATAAAGGGAGGGAAATCCAATCAAGGATCGGAATTGGCCCTCCCCGGGTATATACGCATGACATTTTGCTTTCCAGGTTCACATCTTTGTCTCACCAATAACACGATCTTAGTGTGCAACACGAAACGTTTTAGGCTTCGTAAACCGCTGCGCATTCATCTCGCAGCTTCTGAAAAGATGAGCCGGCGTATCTTTCAAGTATGGAATAGCAAAAGCTGCTCGATTCCACGTCATGGTGTGTCTTTTGCATGAGAAAAAGCTGCTGCAAAGTCAATTTATACGAGCGTTTGAAAGCAATTTTAACAGCTGTTTTGGTTATTGTCCTCAAGGTTCTTTCTTTGTCAGGAGTTAACGTACGATTGAAACTCCTCAATAGCCTACGAAATGTTCTGTCCTTTTGATGAGCAGTGTCCCAGAAGATTGCATATAGCAACTGTTTTTCTCACCGACACTTTTGTGGTAGAATAATCTCTCTTGCATTTCTCGTTTATGTTTTTAATACGCCAAGAACAGATCACTCAATCTGCGTTTCCACGCTGTTTTCATAGATTGTGTGCAGTGTGGTAGAAGAATAGCAGAGAACGGGGCAACATCCGCTCCTTGCAACAGTGCAGTGAAGTCTCAGAGCTATATGAATGTCCCTAGACCACCTGTGCCTCTACTCAATCCAATGCATATCAGGCCAAGCAAGGTTTTGTCTTAGATCTGTCTGCGTTTTATGATCACAAGGTAAAACTTGTGAGATTAGTTTTGAAATTATGATCACAAGCTAAAACTTGTGAGTTTAGTTTTGAAAAACCAAGCTTCATGAATGTACGAGCCCTATAACATAGCAGACCAATTGAGCTAATAGAGGGAGAGGCAACGTACAGATGATCGAATCCCACGGACTAGAGATGATGTAAAGATTCTCAACATGTTGCAATTCAGATATTTAATAAAAACTTCATATTTATTACTTAAAAAATCTTTAAAGTAAGGTACCATTGTAGAATTATCATTTCATAAAATGATTAATTTTTATTCATTTACCTTTTCAAGGAGGCAGTCTCAATAAATTAAGCTTCAATATCATATATTTCGATACTTTTTTCATAAAGAAGAATTCATCTTTATTTATATTTTAAGACCTTTTTCAATATAATATATTTCAATACTTTTTTCTCTTCATCTTTATTTTATTTTAATACCTTTTTTATAAAACTGATTTCATCTTTATTTATAATTTGTTCAAACCCTTATTATAACCAAATAGGCCTTTCTTAATAAAGTTACATTATATATATAAATGTTAACTATTTAATTTACTGTAATAATAATCAACATTGTGTACCTAATCTACTTTACATTTTTTTATTATTAATAATCCTGATTTAATTATATTTCCATAGAAGAAGATAACAAAAAGCCTATTGTTGGCCACTAGGGAAACTAGTAGCAATGTAGTAAATTGTCTAATGTTTAAAGAGTGACAATAACTACTTCTAAGACCTTGAATACAACAAACAATTGTTCTATATAGATTCCTAGCTAGACCATAGTGAGGCAGAGCACAAAAACCTCGGCCTTCAATGCAAATCAACAAAAACAAAACCACACTTTTCATGAGAGAGAATGAGAAGTTGATGTACTGTTTCCCTCATGCACTTTGGGTTGAGACACTCCCATAGTTGAAAGGTTGATTCCTGCAATTTTTCGAGCCAACAGGTTCATTTTATGGTAGCTGGAGCATAATTTTTTCTTTGTCATCTTTTTAGTCGGCAAGAGCTCGCCCTAGCAACAGTTTCATTTGCCAATATATTTCAATGGTCTTTAGGTAGTGGTATTCACGAGAGCGAATGCCCTCAGTATTAGGACCTAAGAACTTAGGTCTGCACGTACCTCCTTGTCTGAAATGAAGCGCCCAAGGACATGAACATCAGCTTCAACAAGGTTTATTTCATCTTGAATTTGGGGAGGGGTGTTAGCATGGTAGGACTTTGTTGATTTTTCAACTCCTATAGCGAGGAGAGAACTAAAGTGACTTTGCTAACCAGAGGAGGCTCCCAGTGAGAACGACCTCCTCTTTCCACGAGAGCCATGAACATGAGATTAACAGTTGGATAGTGGAACACAAAAGGGATAGAAATGAGAGAATTTAGGTGAGGATCAAAGCGAGCAAGACCATTTGAAGGCACGTGAATGAAGTTGGGCCAAATCGGTGGTAAAGAGGTATAAGGAGACTAGCCATGATGGGGAGTATTGGTATGGATAGAGTAATGGTCGGACAATGAGGTGATGGCGAAGGCCATGATGAATCTAGTGATGCTGATATAGAGGATAGTCCTGGACAAAGCACGTCGATGGAGAAGGATATCCTGACGAGGAAGGAAGCATGTTTGGAGGTCAGGTGGTGCATACAAGTGAGTTATTCATTGATTGCATGGACAGTCTGGGTACATGTGGAAGGAAGAGGCAATTCAGTGGTCAACGTGGAAGACGGGTGTTGGTGTGGCCTAGGTGGGAGCCTCGAGGTTGGTCGCTTCCCTACCACCCGATACGGGGGAGCATGGTCTTCATGGGCTAGAGTGGACCAATCAATGTGTAGGGGGGAGTGGGGCACAAGATTCCAATCAAGGTTGTTATATCCCTAGGCCGAACCCAATTGTAAATGTAATGTAAGTGTACTTAAGATGGTGAGTTGTTTTGACATCATTTTGTAATGCACCTTTCATGGCATAATGCGCGCATGTACTGCGCAGTAAAATGATGTAGTGTGAACATTCCCAGATACCGCGCGCAGTATGGAGGTCAGCGAGCCTTGTGTATATGATATGTGTTACAGGTTGGTGACCCAGTTATGATAAGTTGGGATGCTTATGTTTTGGAATTAGGCCAGAGCGCCTAGATGTTAAAGGCCAGTGCACCTATTTTGTATATGTCTCATGATTAATATAAAATGCATCGTTGCGCGTAGACCGACCATGATAAAAGAGATGAGGGACTAAATTCCACCAGTTAGGGAAAGGGAGGGAAAAAAGTTAAGGGAAAGGGCTAAGCTAGAGAGCTTAATCCAAAAAGGAATATTATATTAATATTTCTTAAAACATAAAGTATGGATAATTATTTTATCCTAAGTTCTAAAGTTGGGGACAAGTGGACCAAAGTAGTTTCCAACATGACAAGTGTCAAGTTGGGGACATGCATACATATCGTGGGGACTTAGTTCATTCTCACACTTTTTCTCCATCATTCTTACGATCATCTCTCCCATGATTCCTTCCATCATTCAGTCATCTAGTCAATGATTCCATGACCATTTCACTCATGCAGTCAGTTATCCTTCAGACATTCATTTCACTGTATCTAAGCCTGTCTCCATAACCATTTCCTGTTGGTGTACCTGGTTATCTTGGGAGCGGGATTGAAGAAGTGGGTTGTCAGGCGCGTGGGAAATTGAAGAGGCAGGTTGTCAGGCCCGTGAGCAATTCTCTGAGCGAGAGAATTGCTGGGAATTGATTTTCTGAAGGTGCTAAACTGCAGCTACAGTGCTCTGAGACTTCCTATCCGACCTGTTGCTGAAGCCCTGGAAGGGAAGTGGGGAAGCTGAAGGACTGTTGAGCAGAGAAGGGGAAAAATTCCTTGGATGGGACAGGAATGTGGGGAATGAGAGGCTGTAGGCTGTTAGTTGAGTGAGCACCTGAGACAAAGTCTCTCTTGTTGTCTATGAGCCTTTAGCTTGGTTAGAAATCCCTTTACCCGGGTGGAGTTTAGTCCTAGCTCAGGGGTGACTCACTGTTGAGAGTGATGAATAGTGTAGTCTAAGGATGGGAGGCTCGTGGACGGTCTGCACGCAGTTGGTGATAATATTTCCAAGATAAGTACCAAACGTGTGATAAATTTACATGCTGCATTGTTATTTATGTGCTTATGTTACGGTTTACCATATGTGTGATTATAACTGTCTGTATGTTTATGGGTATTTCCTTGTATATGTTGCATGTCTATGTTTAATGTTATTTCAGTATGAAATCATATATTTATAGAATGTAATTGTTTGTTTACGTTTATATGTAAAGCTTCCACAAGAGTGTTGTATGTATACGTTATAATTGCATGCAGTTTGAAGAGAAAATTTATGTGGCATAGCTCAGTTGAATACTGGGTATGTTACAGTATGTTCCGCAGTGAGAGAATGAAATTGTTCCCTCGTGTAGCGTGGCCCGACCATGGGTGGCCGGGGATGTTACAATATGGTATCAGAGCTTCAGTTCCAACACTGAGCTTGGATGGGCCGAAAAGGTTCAGTTGAAGCGAATATTCACAGAAGATTAATTCCGAAGTGACCAAATTTCAAGTCACGGAGTGTCCATGGAAAATTTTGGCCCCGCACAGAAAATGTTGGCATGCAGGTGTGCGCGGTAAATTGTGGCATTGCGCGGAAGAATATTATGTGAAGATGCGCGCACAGAATTTAGCATTGTGCGGTGAGCACTCACATAGTAATGTGCACGTGGAATGCACAACATTGCAAAACACAGAGGAGTTTGGTTGGTGTGCACACAGTACGAGTATAAGTTATCTCGTGACAGTATAGTCAATGGTGTGTGTAGATTATTGTGCACGGTGGGGGAATATTGAACTTCGGCATGGTGCAATACATAGGGAAAAATGCATGTGGAATATCAATGCGTGATACCAAAACTGTGCATAGTGAATATTGGCGCACAACACAAAAGTAGTACGCGCAAGTTATTGGTGCGATAGAGAAGAAATGCATAGTGGATATAGGTGAGCGGAAGCACGATTTACCTTTTGGTGTTGCTGTGCACCACAAATATGGGTGTACAGGTTGAATTTTTGTGCATGCGAAGTCATTTGGAAGGTGATGAGTCTGAGATTAATAGAAAATTTGCATGGTATTAGAGGAAAAAGAAACATAGAACCACATTGGAGAATTATTTAAAATGAATTCAGAGTTGGTTTGAGAAGAAATAAATATAGTATAGGTTGCTAAGTCGAGAGCATCTCAAAAATGAATTATGAGTTTTATATTCCTCCAATTCAGACAAATGGAAGTGAAGTATAAGCTTACAAGAAAAGCATACTATGAAAGAAAACAAGACTCATATCACCACCAGTTAGAATCTTGTAATAAACAGTCCAAAATCCTCTTCTGCATTTATATAATCATTTTAATCCCAAAGTTACAAAAAGGGAATGATTTAAAATAATAGTTATCGTATGGTAAAGGGAACTTTTAAGAGCAGGCCTATCATCTCTAAGGCCCCTTACCTCTGCTACCATCTGACCAAAAATTGTTGAAATGTACTTTTATTTGAGGACTCATTTCATCTTAGCGATCTCCTCCTTTAAAGTATCTAACTAGACTGGTTGATCCTCTCCAGCACTTTCAACCATTTCAGCTATGGTTTCTTTCTTCTGTCGCTTGCTCCATTTCTTCATAACAACTCCCCTATTGATGAATATATCCCTTATAATAGGATTCAACCTGAATTCCATTTTTGAGTCTGTGGTAGGTTCTGTGTGAAATTTAGTCACTATTATCTGCGCAATTACCTTACCCTCCTTACCCATCCTTACCCATAGGTAAAACTACCATGTTGCCAGAAGAACCAGTCTCACTGGACGTAGCTTTGTCCATGTACCTCAATTTTGAGGACACTGAAATGTTTTTACAGAGATCATAAAGTCAAACAAAATTTGAAGATTACTCCATTTATGGATAAGATGATGCCTCCATACTTGAGAATTGGTATTTATAGAGTCCCAATCATGAATCACAGATAGACTTATGTACAAATACGTTGGTTTGTCATGCACGGTTAATCCATTTCAAATGATTATCTTTTGAGTTCGTTATATGGTAGCGTTCACTTGACATCATATGGTTGTGAAGTACCGAACGAGTGAAACAGGGTGATCTGACTAGCCGTCGCCCGTCCCACGAGTGGTGGTTTTGACATATTGAAGCACGTGACATTGAGACTTTGGCAAAAGTGGTTTTGGCAAACTTCCTTTCGCACCAATGTATCTCAAGACTTGGGTCTTATCTAAAAATTGTCATGGTGATAACACCAGGAAATCAGAAGAGATAATTATGATGTATATATTGAACCAAAATGGTTCATATTTTTCATGAATTGTTGAATTAGTTACCTTATAAGTTTTGATGGCTGCACATTTTGCAGAATTAGCAACAACTAGATCAGATCAGATCAGTGCAGAGTCCATAGAAATGGAAGAGGCACAGGGGAATTACAGTCAGGAAGATGAGAGCAGAGGGATGGATGTCCATTTGGGCATTGAAGGAACAAACTCCAATGGACATGGAGAAGAAAGGAATGAAAACATGAATATGGCAGAGACCATTAAAAATTTGCAGAAGGATGTCCAAAGCCATAAGACTGATAATGAAAGGCTTATGAGAGCCAAGGAGAAACAGGATGAATTCAACATGAAGTTATTGGAGGGCTTGAAAAAAATAGAAAAGAAATTGGACAAGGAGAGTGGATTAAGAAAATATGGAAGTCACAAGCCTTCGGATGAGAAAAGAAAAGAAAGAAGTGTTAACAGACACCACCATCACTCTCCAAGGCATTCCAATAAGAGAGCAGGCAACAACTCAAGTCCATCCCCTATCAAAAGGCATAAGAGGTCTTGGGTGGATGAGCTACGAGGATAAATGAACAAAATCAAACCTCCTACATTTGATGGTGAGCACAAGAAGGATGAAGATGTAGAAACATGGTTGCTGGGCATGAGAAAGTATTTTCAATTGCATAATTATTCTTCTCATGCAGAAGGTAGAATTGATATCTATCAACTCAAGGGAAAGGCCTCCATGTGGTGGGATCAACTTGTGTAGGTGCAACACATTAAAGAGAAAAGTGTTACTTGGAGGGAATTCAAGAAGTATTTTGAGAAGAAATACTTGACTAAAAGATACTATGACAAGAAAATGAAAGAGTTCTTTGAACTCAAGCTTGGAAGTATGACCATAGATGAATATGAGAGAAGGTTTCTAGGATTGCTGAAGTATGTCTCTTTCATCAAGGATGAGACAATCAAAATTCAAAGGTATTTGAGTGGATTTCCATCATTCATCAGTGAAAAAATATAGTATGATGAAACAAAGACATTGGAAGAGACCATAAGGCGAGATAAATGCCTATATGATTAGCAAAAAACAAGGCCAACTTTCTAAAAGGCTTGGGAAGACAAAAATAAATTCAAGATGGATCAAAGGAAGAAGGGAGCTAAGCCACCATTCTTCAGAAATAATACATAGGGACAACAAACGCCTAAAGAACCCAGAACGATTGACACATGGAGTTAAAGGCCAAGGTAACCACCTATTCAATGTTGGGGTTGTAAAGGAGATCATATGTTTAGAGATTGTCCTCATAGAAGTGAAAAAGGAAGGGTTGTTCGCAATGTACAACAAACTGAAATAGTGGAGGACATGGGCAGAATTGTGCCAATGATCTATGCAGCCCTGGACAACAAGCAAGCAAAGTATCAATCCCATATGATTGAAGTGGAAGGTATGACCAACAACCAAACCATTGCTATTTTAATTGATTAAGGAGCTAGTCATAGTTACATAGATCCTAAGATGGTGGAAAGTTTGCATTTGCCAAGAAGAAAGCATGGGAAATCTTGGTTGGTGCAGCTGGCTACAGGAGCCAGAAGAAAAGTTAATGAGATGGTTAAGTCATGCATCATGGACATGAATGGATTGAACACTAAGGCAGATTTGAACATCTTTCCTTTAGGTTCCTATGACTACCTAATTGGGATGGATTGGTTGGACCAACATCATGCTCTCCTAGACTGTCACAACAAAGCATTTACTTGCTTGGATGAGGAAGGGAAACTAAGGAAAGTGTAGGGAATTCCCAGGGAAGTAACCATTAGAGAAATTTCAGCATTGAAGCTGAAGAAATGTTATAGAAAAGGGTGTCAAATATTTGCAGCTCATATGGAAGAGACACCTAAAGATAAGGTGCCAAATTTGGAAGATTATGAAGTCCTAGAAGAATTTGAAGATCTATTCAAGGAAGTACCAGGACTACCCCCAGAGAGAGACATTGATTTCTCTATAAATCTAGTTCTTGGAGCAGCTCCAATGTCAAAGACTCCTTACAGAATGAGTACACCAGAATTGAAGGAGTTGCAAATGCAACTTGAAGAACTTTTGAAGAAGGGGTATATACTCCCAAGTTTGTCACCTTGGGGTGCCCCAGTCTTGTTTGTGAAAAAGAAAGATGGAAAATTAAGACTGTGCATTGACTTCAGACAGTTGAATAAACTGACTGTTAAGAACAAGTATCCTCTGCCAAGGATTGATGATCTCTTTGATCAATTGAAGGATGCAAAGATATTTTCAAAGATAGATCTCAGATCAGGATACCATCAGGTAAGGATTAAAGAGGCAGATATCAACAAGGCCACCTTCAAGACAAGGTATGGTCATTATGAGTTCACAGTGGTGCCATTTGGGTTGTCAAATGCACCAACTATTTTCATGTACTTAATGAATGGTGTTTTCCGAGAATATTTAGACAAGTTTGTCATTGTATTTTTGGATGACATTCTTATATATTCTAAATTAGAGGAAGAGCATGAACATGATTTGAGGATGGTGTTGCAAGTATTAAGGGAGCATCAACTGTATGCCAAATTGAGCAATTTCTCATTTTATCAGAAACAAATTTATTATTTGGGGCATACCATTTCAAAGGATGGGATAGCGGTGGATCCTGAGAAGATAGAATCCATTAGAGAATGGTCAGCACCGAAGAATGTGATAGAGGCGAGATCATTCATGGGTCTTGCAGGCTACTACATAAGATTTATTGAAGGATTCTCAAATATTGCACACCCAATCACTTCCTTGCAAAGAAAGGGTGTGAAGTTTCAGTGGACACTGGATTGCGAAAAGAGTTTCCAACACTTGAAACAATTATTGACAAGTGCTCCAATATTAAGGATTGCAAACCCAAATGAAGACTTTATTGTATGCATAGATGCATGTAATGAAGGACTTGGTGGAGTCCTCAGTCAAAATGGGTTTGTTATATGTTATGAATCAAGGAAGTTGAAGGAGCATGAAAGAAACTATGCCACTCATGATTTGGAGTTGGCAGCCATAGTGCATACCTTGATGAAATGGAGACACTACCTCATGGGGAAGAGGTTTGAGCTAAGAAAATATCACAATGGTTTGAAATATTTATTTGATCAGCCAAATCTAAATGCTAGGCAAAGTAGATGGTTAGAATTTCTAAGTGAATATGACTTTGATATAAAGCATATCAAGGGGAAAGAGAATAAAGTGGCTGATGCACTCAACAGGAGGGTGCATGAACTACATGCTACAACCATTAGCATGTATCATAATGATATTAAAAGAAAAATTCTGGAGGCTGAAAATGCAGATCTACAATATAGAGAATTGGTAGCAAAGCTACAACAGTGTAAGATGCCACAAAAGGTGGATAATTATAATTTGGGAATAGATGGAATATTGTTGCACAAGAACATAATTTTTGTTCCAAATCTCTAGGACTTGAAACGTATGATTTTGTATGAAATACATAAAGTCCCTTATGCAGGGCACCCTGGATATTAGAAAACCATGGCAGCGGTCAAGAGCCATTACTTTTGGACAGGTATGAAGAGAGAGATCACTGAATACATCGCTAGATGTATGGAATGCCAGAAAGTTAAAGCTGAGCATAGGCACCCAATAGAGTTGTTGCAACCTTTGCCCATTCTTGAATGGAAGTGGGAAGTGGTGACAATGGATTTTATTATGGGATTTCCCAGAACAGGCAAGCTACATGATTCGATCATGGTGGTGGTGGACAAGCTTACAAAAGTTGCCCATTTTATTCCACTAAAAACTACTCACAAGGAAACAAATGTTGCTGATATTTTCATGAAGGAAGTGGCATGATTGCATAGAATTCTTAAAACAATTGTGTCCGACAGAGACCCAAAATTCACCTTGAATTTTTGGAAAGGATTGTTCAAAAGATTCAGAACGAATCTAAATTTTAGTACAGCTTATCATCCTGAGTCTGATGGACATACAGAGAGGGTGAACAGAGTGATAGAAGACATACTGAGAATGTATGTGATGGATAAACCATCGAAATGAGAGGACTACCTTCACTTGGTAGAATTCGCTTACAACAATGGGTATCAGACATTGTTGAAGATGAGCCCATTTGAATCACTTTATGATAGAAAGTGCAATACTCCAGTGAGCTAGGATAATCCAGCTGATAGGACAATAGTTGGGCCAGAGTTTCTCAAGGATATGGTGGACCAAATGATAAAAATTAAGCAGAATTTAAAAGCTGCCCAAGACAGGAAGAAAAGTTATGTCGATAAGAACAGAACCCACAGAGAGTTCAAAGTGGGTGATCATGTTTTCTTGAAGGTGAAAGCTAACAAGAGTTCCCTGAAGCTCGAAAGCTATGCCAAGTTGGCAGCGAGATTTTGTGGGCCATTTGAAATCCTAGAGAGGATTGGTCCAGTTGCTTATATGATTGCATTGCCTGCATCTATGTCTATTCATAATGTATTCCATGTATCATTGCTAAAGAAATATATACCTGATGCTAATCATGTTATTGATTGGAATGTGATTCAGGTGGAGCAAGAAGGTGCTTTTCAAGTGCATACGGTGCGTATTCTGGACCGAAAAATCAAGCAGCTCTGGAATCGAGCCATAGGGATTGTAAAGGTCCAATGGACCTAGTATGGTCCTGAGGACACTACTTGGGAGCATGAGGATGCAATGCAGACATAATACCCGCATGTTTTTGAGGATTTTTGAAAATTTTGTTGTATATGGGTATATGATGCACGGAGGAAAATGCATAAATAAGGGGAGGGGATTGTAATATCCCTCGACCAAACCTAATTGTAAATGTAATGTAAGTGTACTTAAGCTGGTGAGATGTTTTGACATCATTTTGTATTGCACTTTTCATGGCATAGTGGGCGCATGTACTGCGCAGTAAAATGATGTAGTGTTCACATTCCCAGATATCGCGTGCAGTAACTAAAGTGTGCGCAGTATGGAGGTTAGCGAGTCTTGTGAGCCAGTTATTATAATCTGGGATGCTTATGTTTTGGAATTAGGCCAGAGTGCCTAGATGTTAAAGGCCAATGTGTCTATTTTGTATATGTCTCATGATTAATATCAAATACATCACTGCACGCAGACCAACCACGATAAAAGAGATGGGGGACTGAACTCCACCAGTTAGGGAAAGGGAGGGACAAAAGTTAAGGGAAAGGGCTAAGCTAGAGAGATTAAGCCAAAAAGGACTATTATATTAATATTTCTTAAAATTTAAAGTCTGGATAATTATTTTATCCAAAGTTCTAAAGTTGGGGACAAGTGGACCAAAGTAGATTCTAACATGACAAGTGTCAAGTTGGGGACATGCATACATATCATGGGGACTTATTTCATTCTCACACTTTTTCTCCATCATTCTTATAATCATCTCTCCCATGATTCCTTCCATCATTCAGTCATCTAGTCAATGATTACATGACCATTTCACTCATGCAGTCAGTTATCCTTCAGACATTCATTTCATTGTATTTGAGCCTGTTTCCATAACCATTTCCTATTGGTGTACTTGGTTAGCTTGGGAGCGGGATTGAAGAAGCGGGCTGTCAAGCCTGTGGGAAATTGAAGAGGTGGGTTGTCAAGCCCGTGAGCAATTCTATGAGTGAGAGAATTGTTGGGAATTGATTTCCTGAAGGTGATAAACTGTAGCTACAGTGCTCTGAGACTTCCTGTCCAGCCTGTTGCTGAAGCCTTGGAAGGGAAGTGGGGTAGTCGAAGGACTGTTGAGTAGAGAAGGGGCACACTTCCTTTGGTGGGACAGGCATGTGGGGAATGAGAGGCTGTAGGCTGTTAGTTGATTGAGCACCTAAGACAGAGTCTTTCCTGTTGTCTATGAGCCTTTAGCCTGGTTAGGAATCCCTTTACCCAAGTGGAGTTTAGTTCCAGCTCGACGGTGAATCATTGTTGAGAGTGATGAACAATGTAGTCTAAGGTTGGGAGGTTCGTGGATGCTCTGTACGCAGTTGGTGACAATATTTCCAAGATAAGTACCAAGTGTGTGATAAATTTACATGCTGCATTGTTATTGATGTGCTTATGTTACGGTTTACCATATGTGTGATTATAACTGTCTGTATGTTTATGGGTAATTCCCTGTATATGATGCATGTTCGTGTTTACTATTATTTCAGTATGAAATCGTATATTTACAGAATGTAATTGTTTGTTTACATTTATATGTAAATCTTCCGCAAGCATGTTGTATGTATATGTTATAATTGTATGTAGTTTGAAGAGAAAATTTATGTGGCATAGCTCAGTTGAATACTGGGTATGTTACAGTATGTTCCGCAGTGAGAGAACGAAAGTGTTCCCTCATGTAGTGTGACCCGACCATGGGTGGATGGGGACGTTACAAAATTCGATGACTCTATCTCCTCTACCAATTCCTTCGTTTGTGAGATGTTTGACTAATTTATTGGCTAATCATTTCACATGGGAGGGAATAATTGCATCTATTCTAGGAATGAGATAAATGATTCTTTCCAAAGTAGCTTGAAGTCTCCAGCTGGTAGTGTTTTTATGTAGAGGGGTTCCACATTGTAGCTTGCAAAGGATGTGAATAACAGGCTATGAGTCACCCTCAATGACTAACAGACGATAATATGCTCTAACAAAGATGTTGAGCCCAAATTCTAAGGCCTGAAATTTAGTTGTGTTGTTTCTTTCTATTCCTATGTAGATGGCATAGATCCAAATAATTTTTCTATCACTGTTGTGAAAAGAGCCTCCATAAGTGGAAAGTCCTAGATTCCCTTTAGAGGTTCCATAGAAATTGAGCTTGAGGAAGCCATTCGGAGGAGGGGCCCATAGCTGAGGACCAGAGAGGGTGAAACAAGGAGAGAGGGAGGTCTAAATATTGGGAGGGGGATGGATGTTTAGGGTCTGAAGAATTTGGAGATCTTGAGGAGAGCCTGTCCAGTCCTGGGGGACCAAGTGTATAAGAGCATCATTTCCATTATGTTCTATTGGATTTGAGCCCAAATGGAGTCTTTCGAGGAGGAGGCATTCTTAAAGATGCACCAATTTCGTTCCTTCCATATGCCCCAAAGAATAAAACCAAGGAGGAGTTTCCAAGCTCGGTTTACTATGGTATTAGAGAAGGTTGTTTTTCTCCATTGAGTTATGGTATTTGCTATTTTATCCCTGTTACAATATGAAGTTAGGAAGGGAAGAGATCCTTGGTTCTGTATGGTGGAGGAGAAGGGACAAGAGTTTAACAAGTGATTGATTGTTTCATTATTGTTTTTACAAATATGGAAAATTGTGGGTGCTTGGAATCCTCGTTTGAGTAAGGTTGTCCCAATTTAGAATTTTCCCTTAGAAGAGAAGCCAGAGAAAGAAGAAGAGTTCTAGCCAGAACTTTTGAGTCCAAATTTTGATCCAAGGTTCCTGAGCTGGCCTAGTTTGGTCTCTGATGGACAAATGATATGATTCTTTGAGAGTGAAACAACTTGCAGATTTGTATTCCCAATGAAGAATGTCTTTGCCACATTGAATGCAAATTTTTCTTTCAGAAAGACTTTTCCAAAAGGAATCCCAAACTATTTGGGAAGGAAGAGGGCCCCATTGTTCCTTGGGGAGCCATGTTCTCCAAGTATAATTATGATTGGAGGGGAGCTAATATTGAGAAATCAATAGTTTGTTTTGGGAAATCATTTTGTCTTTGAGTGCTTCTGTTGTAATATTTTATCCTAGAGGAGGAAGCTACTGCCAGTCATCATCCCGAAAGAGTGCATAGTTGTCATCTGTGATCTCCCAAAAGAAGTGTGATTGTATGAGAGCTTTGTTTTTCTAGGATATGTTCCATATGTGAGAGCCCTTGATATTAATTGAGAGTCATATGAGATCCTGAGAGTCCATATGCAGACAATATTTATTACACCAAAGTCTCTCCCACAGTGTGTCCTTGGATACCAACCACCTCGACCAAGTTTTTTCACCCAGTACTGAGTTGAGGATTTCTGGATCTCTGATCCCGAGTGCTCCTTTGAGTTTGGAGAGGCAGAGTTTGTTTCCGAAAACCAACACCCACTTTTTTTTCTTTTCGAGCACCTCCCCAAAGAATGGAACATTGAAGGTTACATATGTATTTTAGAATATATTTGGGGGCAGGTGTTGGCCCTTGACCAAGTTTTGGGAGTTTCTTGGTCATGTTGACCTATTTTGGGACTTCGACAACCTGTCAAAGGAGGAACACAAGACGAAGTGGAGATCATGAGATCTCGGCCCCCTTTTTGGGTTTTTGGGAATATGTAACGAGAATGGGATGTCAACCCATGGGTTTACCCATGTGTAGGTCTATTTTGTAATATATATAGATGTCTAGGCCATATAGAGGAGTAGTAGAATAGTGCATCTATGTGATGTGAATGTATGCTAAGTGTGAGTAGAGTCTGTAAGTGCTTTGTGCATGACTGTAAGAGACTTGCAAAGCTAAGTGTAGGTCCTTGTAGCAGATTGTGGAGGGATTTGTGTTGTAACACAAGGAAGAAGGATCTAGCGAGCTGCATAGATATTCTATCCTATGCAGAGTAACGATTTTGAAGGATTTTTCTTGTAAGCGATTGACTGAAGACAATAAAGAAGAAGAGTTGGTGGACATAGCCCCAGGGTGGGGGTAAACCATGTAAACACTGTGTTATGTGCTTTGTGCTTTGTCTTGATGTGTTCACATGTTATTTGCTAAGTGCTTTGATATGTTTAGATAGATCTACTTCTTCTTTGTGCTTATGATATGTGAGAATATTAGATCTGATCAAGATAGTCATGCTTAGTGCTTGATATGCTCATTCTGATCCATTTATATTCTAAGTTCTTAAACACTGTAGATTAGTGTGAATGATGCAAAGCTCTGTTTTATCAGTGAAGTGAATAGTGATTTCATATCGAGGGATTGACGGTGCTAAGAGATTTATTAAGTGTTATAATCATAGATCTGTGTCCCAGCTAAGGTTGCAGACACCTAAGTCTTGCAACCACCCATGCTTCTACCTCAGGTGAGACTTCATATACTTCGCAGGGGTTGCTGAAAGGGCCAATAGTTAGGGATTTTTTGGTGCGTTGTTGTAGTGTTGAACCCTGGGTCTGGCCCTGTGCCAACAAATGGTTCCGTTGCCTGGACCTAAAGTTGTGATTACTGGGAACTGAGGAAGAAGAAGCTTTGTGTAAAGATTCGACCTGGGATTGTGAAAACTTTGTGCATAGATCTGTGCACTAGCATGCATTATTCTACTTGACTTATAAAGCTCTGTGCTAAAAGAAAGAAGCCCGATCTGAAGAAAAGAGGTCGGATCTGAAGGAAAGAAGCAAGATCTAAAAGCTTGGTGCTTTAAGAAAGGTAAAAGTGAGAATTTATGATTAAAAGAGGTAAGATCTACAAGCTCTGTGCTCTGATAAAGATAAAGATAGTAAATTTTTTTAGATCTGAATGCTTTGTGCTCTGTAGAAGTAAGATACATGGAAATTTTTGTTTCTAGAGTATGGATCTAGGTATGTTTAATAAAATTTGTCCTAGTTTGAAAACTAGGGTATTGATAGATGAAAGAAGATTTGATATTAATAGATCTGACAAGAATAATGAAAGATATGTTATACCTATGCATAGAAAGAATGTTTGGACTAATGAATGGATGCAGGATCCCAGAAAGAATTTATTGTAGGTTAGCTCCTATGATCCTAGTGCACAGTACATAAGAGGTTGGGGATCATTTAAAAGAAAGAGAGGATCAACCCTCTGTTACAGTTGCAGAAAACCATGAGATCTTGCTAAAGAATGCACTGGGAGAAGACCTAGTTGTCTTTGTTGCAAAGAAATGGACCATGAAGTGTTGGATTGCCCCAGAATGATTGCTAAGCTTGAAGGAATGAATCTGAACCAAGAAAACCCTAAGGAAGCTCTAGAGGCTATAACAGAACCCTAGGAACAATCAGAGAAAATATTTCTACAAATGAGAGAAACCTTGAATGACCACCAACATGTTAGATTATCAGAGATCTTCAAAGGAAAATAATGCATCAAAGCAAGAATAGGAGACTTCAACATTGACTATGTTCTAGATGAATAAAAATAGGTGAATATCATGACAAAAATAACTTGGGAAGCTATAGGGAGGCCTGCTATGATTCCTTCATTAGGAGGACTAGGGTTATTCAGAGGAAAACTGGTAAACCTTTGTGGAAGGCTCACTCGGATACCTATGATCGTTATTGGAACTTCGATAGAGGAAGATGTTGAGATTATTAAATTTGTTGAAGATCGCGCCCTGTTTACCATGTTAATAGGAAAACCTTGGATTGACAGAGATCAAGCCAGATGAAAGAAAGAAGAAGAAGTATTGGAGCAGAAGAAACAGGAGTTAAAATATTTCATGACCAGGAGGATCGCACACTTGATCGAAGAACACGAGAACATATTGAAGCTATTGAACACTAGAAACCCAGATGTCGAAGCTACAAGAACATTAGAAGACTCACATGAGACTGAAGTACCTATCTTGGATAAAGAAGAGGTGTTACCCCTGAGTCCTAAGAGAGAATATCAACAACACAAAGTAACTAAGACCACAAAAGATAAGAATCAGAATGAAAAACGAACTACCGAGTCGAAGCTCACTGGAAAGAAGGCTAGAAAGCTAAGTAACAAGAGGGATAAGATTGAAAAGTTACAGAATTCCAGAGGGAACTTTGCAGAAATAAAATTTGCAAAATTGGAGCTTTGCTGGGATATCAGAACAAAGACACATAGCACTTCGCCATGGCGAAGCAATATATCCATTGGGGATATTATAACCGTTCAATCGATGCTCTGAATAGGCATAATAGATCGAACAAGAGTTAATGGAGGCTCATAACCATTGCAAGTGAACCGTTGCCAAGTTGCCTACTTATCCCGTCGCACCATGCACGAAGAACACTTTTTCTAATTGAGAATTTGAAGCCTGAAAACTAAGAGAATTGTATACAGTGATCATTACGCTATTGTTGTTTGTTCTAGTGTCGTATCTAAGATCATTGTGACCCCAATAATTTTAATCTCAAGCATGTATGTCCGACGAGCTCACCGAATTTAAAGAATCAGTAATGGAATTTCTCCTCAACTTAATGACTGAAAGAGTCATGTCAGAGAGAAGAGAATCTATAGGTGTACAAGCATCTTTGACGAGAGGACTGTCGGCTTCTCTGTCCACTGCTCGAGCCGGTCCATCCTGACCAGTAGATGAAAAGCGAACTAAGCATAGGGATGATATTGTGAATGCTAAGTTAATCCTGAGTATATTACCCACCTATCTACCCCCTTTGAGAGGCATGATAAATCATGAGAGTGTGCCCAGAGAATTTGAGTACACTTTAGTCACTGCATACCTCTCGAAATGGATACGCGCAGTGTGCTCAGACCAAGATAAGATCGCAGCATTAAAGTTTAGCGACTTCAACCTCGGCGACAGGAAGGTGTACAACATGCTGACCGTGCACAAGTATCTGACCATTACCAAGGGAAATAACTCGAAGATCATCCCCCAGCCATGGACCATGAACCTTGCGCAGTCCACACTGCTCAATGTCATGAAGATTCCTCACTTCGGTAGGCACCACGAAGTGAACGCATGCATCAAGTTGCTGCTATCTTGCTACCATGGTGGATATTTATGGTTGAACCGCCGCATCACAGTGGATCCGACGTTGATCAATCAGATCATAGGGATAAGCATGCAAGGCCCTGACCCACAAGATTTCTATCCCGGGAGAACCATGGATCACGCTCTTGCACATAAGATTAAATACACCTACGGAGATGTCGTGAAAGGAACGCGAGTCTACAAGGTAGCCTCTATCCAGAGTGAGGCAGTGCACCTATCTTGTCAATTGATCGTAGGAAATTTAGTTCACAAGAACTGACCCACCCAAGTGACTAGATTTGTAGTCGACCTCGTAGGAAAGTGCGCGGAGGGCATACAAATGAATTGGGTGAAGTACCTCATAAACCAACTGGAACTAGACTGCAGGGAAGTGCAAGACCAAGGATATGAGTTCCACTTCAGCTCGCTTCTCATCTTGATCACTTTTATCGCATGGGAGATGCTGAAAGCTGCAACCTTCCCAGACATCAAGCCCTTTGAACCTATGGATATGAAGTTCAGTACATTGTGGTACTCCAGTGACATGAACAAGCAATGGAAATCAAATTTCATCTTCCACACTTATTACAACCAACTAAAGACAACCATCCAGTCTGAGCCTTGTATAACCTTGAACACTCTCCACAAGTTCAGGCCCTTGATGAAATTCAGTGCGGACTGCCATTTCATCTATATCATAACGCGTGCTGATGAGCATAAACAATAGTTGCAGTCATACTACAAGATGACGAAGGAAGACTTAGAAGAGATTACTAAGGAATGGTTGGTAGACCTCCTCATCCCAGCAGACCCCATGGAGCTATCTGATATTGACAGTCCAGAATTAGTGCATGATACACCTAGAATGAGGAAGACCAAGAAAAATGAAGAAGCTCAAGATGTAAGAAGTGCTTTGGCGAAGACTGCTTCCATCTCACCTGAGCAAGGAGGTGATGGCAGAGAGATAGATGGCACATAAGTTGAACAAAAGAAAGGTGAGGTTACACTGCCTAGAGACGAGGAGGACCCATCGAAGAAAAGGAAGGTTTCCTCTCCGAAACCTTCTTCAAGGAAGAAATAAAAAGAAACCAAGACCAAATTTGAGACCACCCTCACCTCAGATGATTTCGACTTCATCATTGCAGCACTGAACGATGCTTCGTTGGAGATATCAAGAAACAAGAAGCTAAGAAGGAGGAGGTGTTCAATCAGATCAATATTGAACTTCAAGGAGTGTATCAGACACTACAGGCCACCCGCGTAGTTTCCACTGTGCCTCTGCCATCGAAAACACCAGAACTAGGAGATGAGCCAACTCAACTCCATCAGATTGTTGATACAGTTGAAGCTTGCCTTTGACGAGCACATGAGGAGATAGTGCAAGCCACCCAGACTTTAGCACAAGTACAAGGAGTCCTTTAAGAGTAATGCAATACTACAGAACAAGAGAAGCTTGCTCTCCAAGTAAATTCCGATGAAGAAAAAGCCCAGTTGCATAAAGAAAAGGAACAGTTGCTCGTAGAGCAACTCAAAGTTAAGGAAATGGTCAACAGAGCACTTCACTTTGTGACAATTTTCGAAGTAAAGTCTGAAGAGAGAGTTGCACAACAGATGGTGCAACTCGAAGAAGTGATCCAACAGCTCCAGCAGTGCATCGTAGATCTAGAATTATGCACTATACCCGAGACCCCGCAGGACGTAAGGGACCAGCGAGAAGCAACTGCCTGCAGTGTAGTTAATAGATTAAAATCTCTTGTATTGGAATGCAAGAAGCTGAGTAACAGCAATGCCCAAACATATGAAAACCTCACTGAGAACTCGGAGTTACAGACACTGGATTCGAATCTCCAGGAATCGAAGCAACATGCAGATACACTACAGGCGCATTTGAAGGCCCTGTCGACTGTAGAAAGAATGAAGAGGTCTCAAGAACAACGCACAACTCAACAATAGATCCATATGCTTCAAAGAAAAGTGATGGAAGTCACTCAACGACTTCAACCTGTGCAATATAAGGCATGCCAGTTGTTTACAGATGTAGAGAGTCGAGGAGCAGAGCTAGAACAAGTTGTCACCGCAGCAGAACAACACCTAGAAGGGCCAGTGAATGACACAGTAATTCAGGAGTTCGTCAAATAAGAGTCCACAACAAAGAAACAAGTCGAAGCAGCTCGAGCTAGGCTCAAGGAGTTCGAGGCAGAATTTCTTAGACTAGAGTGACTCAGGATGAGTCATAGGTGAGTGTTGGGGGAATGTTGGCCCTTGACCAAGTTTTGGGAGTTTCTTGGTCATGTTGACCTATTTTGGGACTTCGACAGCCTATCAAAGGAGGAGCGTAAGACAAAGCGGATATCATGGGATCTCGGCCCCCTTTTGGGCCCCTTTTTGGGTTTTTGGGAATATGTAACGAGAATGGGATGTCGGCCCATGGGTTTGCCCATGTGTAGGCCTATTTTGTAATATATATAGATGTCTAGGCCATATAAAGGAGTAGTAGAATAGTGCATCTATGTGATGTGAATGTATTCTAAGTGTGAGTAGAGTCTGTAAGTGCTTTGTGCATGACTGTAAGAGACTTACAGAGCTAAGTGCAGGTCCTTGTAGCAGATTGTGGAGGGCTTAGTGTTGTAGCACAAGGAAGAAGGATCTAGTGAGCTATGCAGATCTTCTGTCATGTGCGGAGTAAGGGTTTTGAAGGATTTGTGCTTGTAACCAATTGACTAAAGACAATAAAGAAGAAGAGTTGGTGGATGTAGCTCCAAGGTGGGGGTGAACCACGTAAACACTGTGTTATGTGCTTTGTGCTTTGTCTTGATGTGTTCACATGTTATTTTCTAAGTGCTTTGATATGTTTAGATAGATCTACTTCTGCTTTGTGCTTATGATATGTGATAATATTAGATTTGATCAAGATAGTCATGCTTAGTTCTTGATATGCTCATTCTAATCTATTTATATGATAAGTGCTTAAATACTGTAGATTAGTGTGAATGCTGCGAAGCTATGTTTTATTAGCGAAGTGAATAGTGATTGCATATCGAGGGAATGACAGTGCTAAGAGATATATTAAGTGTTATAATCACATATATGTGTCACAGCTAAGGTTGCAGACACCCGAGTCTTGCAACCACCCCTGCTTCTACCTCGGGTAAGACTTCATGTGCTTCGCAGGTGCTGCCGAAAGGGCCTATAGTTAGGGCTTTGTTGGTGCATTGTTGCAGCGTTGAACCTTGGGTCTACCCCTATGCCAACAACAACTAAGGCCGAAAAAGTTAGAGGGACATAGCTTGGAGGAAATATTGGAGAAGGAACATACATCTAGGTGTATTGAGCACTTTAAAGGACTAGTTATCTAGTCTTTTTTTGAGTCGATACATGAGATACTCCCAAGAAGATGATAGAAGGCTATTAGAAACTAAAGGATCTCCAAGGTACTTGGAAGGAAGAAATCTTCTTTGAAATCCAAGGACTCTAGTTATATGAATCTGAATGGCTAGAGGGGTATGAAACAAGAATATTTGGGGTTTAGTAATATTGAGTTCCATGCTGGATGCTTCCCTGAAGTTAGTGAGAACCTGCTGGATGGATTTAGCTTCTTGTATGGTGGGTTGGGCCATAAGCATGGTGTCATCAAAAAATTATTGATGGGAGAAGGATGATTGTCATTATGTAGGAGAAGACCTTTGATTTTGTTTTCTTCTATGGTTACTTTGATTCCTCTACCAAGTTACTCTTTCATGAGGATGAAGAGAAATAGAGAGAGAGGGTCTCGCCTAATTCCATGATAAGGAGAGATACACTAAGAAGGGGAACCATTGATCAGAATAGAGAAGAAGGTCAAAGAGGTTAAAGAGAGGACCCATTTTATCCAAGAAGGGGAAAAGCCAAAGGCCTGAAGGGTGAGGTGGATATATTTCCAGTTATTTTTTTCAAAGGCCTTAGACAGATCAATCTTAAGAAGCATTCCATGGGTGCTAGAAGTTTTGAGTGAATGGATGAATTTGTTGGGTATGTGTTAT
>JASDQU011249040.1:58790-70603 GCA_032191745.1 Picea mariana
CACATGTTCCTCACCGTTGGGGTGATCCTGAAATAAAACCATGGCAATGGTGGAAGTGGAGGTGGCTAAGTAAAGGATGTAGTCCTTTTTATACTCTGGAGGGTGCAACAAAGGTGCGTGAGTCAAGGCATGCTTGAGAGCGTCAAATGATTGTTGAGCGATATCATCCCAGATGAAAGGGGTGTTTTTCTGCAACAATCGCATGAATCCTTTAGTTATTTCAGCATAGTTACAAATGAAACGGTGAAGGAAGTTTGATTTTCCTTGCAAACTCTGTAGTTGGGTCAAACTAGTAGGTGGGGGTAAGGCCAGAATAGCCTTAATCTTTAAGGGATCCACCCGAATCCCGTCTTTATAGAAAACAAAACAGAGGAGTCGACCAAATTCGACAACAAAAATACACTTATGTGGGTTCAAGCAGATACGGTAAAACCTAAATCGAAGAAAAATAGCCCGTAAGTGATCAACGTGATCTAATCGATTGGATGAGTGGGCAGGTTAGTCGTCGAGGTAAGGTTCTGCAATATGCTTGATATCATGGAAAGCGTACGACATGGCCCGCTGGAAAGTAGCACCGGCATTTTTGAGACCAAAAGGTAGCTTCTGATAGGCGAAAGTTCCCCATGGGTAGATAAAGGTTGTCTTATGTTGATCAGCAGGTAAAATTTCAATCTGTTTATACCTGGAGAAACCATCCATGAAAGAGAAGATTACGCTCCCATCGCAATTATCAATGATCTGGTCAATGAAAGGCGTAGGTTAGTTGTCCTTTGGACAAGCCTTATTGAGATCCTGATAATCAACACAGACATGAGTGGTCCCCTGTTTCTTGGAAACCGGAACAAGATTGGAGACCCATTCTGTCAAAGGGACAGGGTAGATAAATCCATATCTTAAAAGTTTCTCAACTTCTTCCTTTATGGCTGCGATTTTCTTGGGATGAACCGGACAGAGTTTTTTTCGAACAGGTTTCTCACCTGGGTAAGTCTTGATTTCATGCACGACGATCGAGGGGTCGATTGCTGGCATTTATTCATAGCTCCAAGAGAAGACATCGCAGAATTCTTTAAACAGAGCGGTGTAGGATACCACTTCTTCGGGTGTGCAATTAGCACCAAGGTTAATGTTTTCCACAATGCCTTCTCTGATCAAAATATCAATAATGATCGTAGTAGAGATATTACCCATATTCCCCTCAGAAAGAGTGTTTTGTGTGAGGATGGGAGATTCTGGAGAATGGGTAACGTCAGGAGGGAAGACAGAGTGTATGTCCTTGTGAATTTCTTCTAGAGGTGGAAGAAAAGAGGATCAGTGATGGTTATCATCCCAAGGTATGTCATCGATACTAAGAATTTCCATTATAAATTTGTCGAAAGGAAAAATATGGGAAATGTAGTCGATTGCAGACAATAGGGAATCCAACCATGATAGCATTGAGTAGGAATTGGGTGCCAATAGATGGGGGTCATCCGTGGAGGGAGAGGCAGATTGAATAGCCACGTATGTAGCCTCGACTGGGCTAAGTGGCATGGTGTCACCGAGCACATCGAATTCCATAGGACTAGGTACAATCCAAGGGTCAGATGATTCCAAAGATTGATAAGCCATAGTCGAAATCATATTGACGGTGGCAATATGATGTGTGGTGGATGGAAGTGGTGTAGGGAAAGTACCCATAAGGCTAGAATCTTTCAACAAGCCAACACCAATGCTTTCATACGTAACTTTGTGGTCTCCCAAAAAAGGAATGTTGGTTGTAACAAGGGGGGGCACGAGCGTCGGGTGTACAAAAATCTAGTTGGTCAATAGTGAAAATTTTTCCTTGATGGGGAAATTGTACACATTGAAACACCGACGAGGCGATGGCAGTCATAGCGTAGAACCAACTTCTTTCGAGTAGTAGGTTGTAATCAAGGGGGGCATCGACCACCTCGACATCAACAGTAATAGTTTTGTCGCCCAACTGAATGTCTAAGGATTGCAAAATTTTGTGAGGATAAAAACCTCACCCATCAAAAGCACGTAACATCATAGGGGATTTGTTAAGGGCATGTGATTTCAAGCCTTTCCAACAAGCTAAAGACATGAAACAAGTGGAGGCTCCCTCATCCAAGATAGTTCGGTGGATTTGTTGATTGTGAACAACAACATCGATTTGAAAAGCTAGTTGGTGGGAGAGTCAAGGTTGATGATCATCCAGATTAAATGCGAGGTTATTAGATGACTCAGGATCGAAAGCACTGATGGCAGCTAAGAGCATTCTACGTTGACTGGGACAGTGTTGTAGAACTTCCAAAGCAGACATAGCACACAGTGCTTGAGCCAAATCTTCAACGATGTTGTAGTTTTGAGCAGCCTGTGAACTAGGATTAAAGGTATATTTCTGGATAGTTCTCTTAGGAGGGTGTAGGATGGAGTCAAATGAAGGTTTCTCGATCTGGAGCGGTCCGTACGGAGGGCTAGCAGATGGAGGACTAACTGAAGATGGTGGTGGGTCTGGTAAGGAATCGTTAGTGGGCTTCGGATTATCAGGTTTAATCGGTGTGTCATATGTCATAGTGCGAGTGGTTAGATTGATCTCATTAAACATGTAAATGTGGGTGCTTGTTGAGGCCTCATCATGGGATTGGCTAGAATTTCCCCCTGGAGTGGGGGTTTGAGCAACCAAAGATTGTTGCTGTGGAAAAGGCTGGGTAAGCACAGCGGGTTGTTAATTTCCTTTAAAGATCTTGGCCAATTTATCACGATGTGGATAGTCTCAGGTGTAGTGATCATCGCCACAAATGAGACATGGGAATTTCAGTTTCCGTTGTGGTTGTTTTCGAGCAGCAGGGGTTTGAGGTTGATATTTTGGTTGTTCATTATTGTTGTTTTTCTTCGGTTTATTTCTTTCTTTATTATTACCTCTAGATTGTTGTGAAGGGGTCGATTGGATCGTATTCAACTCAGAGACCTGAGTTTGAGGGGAGGTAGAAGAGGGTGTGGTCGAACCGGGAGCAGACGTCGGAACAGACCGCTGGGTTGTTCCAATCGACTGTGAAGTGGATTGGGTTTTGACGGAGCCAATGACTCCATCCACATGCGAGGTAGACAATGGTTTGGATGGGTCACTAGTGGCATGGGTATCATTTGGTATCAATTCGTACAGAGTACCAGATTGTGAATAAACCAAATCTAAGTACTGATCTCGAGCAATGGATTCTTCCTTGGTGACTACGCCACCCATGGCAACATCACGAGCGATTTGGGGTAACAGGGATTTATTGAACCATTCCACTAATTATTGGTCAAGAATGACCGCTTTGATTAACCTTTGTCATCATCTCCATTCATGGATATGATCAGAGATATGTACAGAGGTTGTCTGACGAAGGGAGGTCAATAGTTCGGTACCCGTCTCGTATCGAATGGGTAGTTGGAAGTGTGTGAGGAAGGACATGGCAAGGGAGTTGAAATCGTGAAAAGAAGCATGTGGTAGTTCAATATACCACTTTGCTGCAGATCCCATAAGTGTTCTTTGGAAAAGACACAAACGTATAGAATCGTCCATGAGGGAGTTCGATGAACACCACAAATAGAAATTCATCACATGGTTGTTTGGGTCTTCCCCAGACTTTCCATTGAATTTTGGAATATCATAAGGAAGTTTAGTTGGAATAGCTGGCCAAACCGAAGAATGAAAAATAGGATCATTCGTTAACCGAGACAAGTCTGGGAGGTCCAAAGTTGCCAGGAAAGGTAGTTGTCGGTTAACCTGCGGGTAATACTGGTGTGGCATAGGAACACCAGTAGGGCCATACATTGGGTTAGGCAGATAATTGTAACTAGTGGGTCCTCTTGTATAAGGTTGGTGTTGACCAGGTTACACAAGATTTGAGGGGGTTCGAGAAACATGTGCAAGCGGAGGATAATCAGATGGGTTTTGAGTATTATAAGCCATATTTGGCATTTGTCCATAAGGAGGATATAGATGGGTCCCTTGAGGGGCAAGAGGTTATTGTGGAGCTTGAGGATTGTGTCCCCCCGAGAACTGTGGGTTCCCTGGAAAAGGGATATTCCATGGATTGGGTGTGGTAGACACATTTTGTCCATAAGGTTGATGGTAGGCTCCGGATTGAGGTTTCCCCCCAGCCTAAGGGTGCCCTCCAAATGGAATTTTTCCTCCGATGGGAGGATGCCCCTTAGCTTGAGGTGGATTTCCCATAATTTGGGAACCAGACGTAAACGACTAACCGGTGTTTCTTAACGGGTTAAATCCACCAAGAATGGTCCCTCTGGGTTTTTGTATAGGTATAGAAATTCCTGGCATACCTTGGGTAGTAGTGACAACGGAATAATTCAGTGCTCTATACCTAAAAGGGAGTGACGATGAAGGTCTAGGTGTTGGTGGTGTGCCAATTGCAGCCTGGCTAACCACCACGTTACCGGCGGGAATAGTCGGTACGTGAGGGACCATTGTAGAGTGTTCCATCTGGAGGGAAAAAGTGGACCTTGGGCCAACGGATGATATGTTCGGATCAACAGATGATGTAGCTAAAAAAATGGTAGTACTAGTAAAATGGTTTAAGGGTACGATGTAGGTAACAGGCACATCAACACCTATTCCTATTCCATAAATATTCCGCACCATGCACGGTGGACTTTGAACAATGTCTGTGGTCCAAAAGGGGTCGTCGACTAGAGGGCTTGAATGAGACCCAGTTGGGATGTCAGAAGGATTGATGACGATGAATTCACCGGCTGAATTCAGTTGGAGAACACGTCTCTCATATCCCTCAGGAATGCGGAAAGCCTCCGGAGACTTTGAAACAATTCTAAAATTCTCTAAAGGGGTGGGAAATTCTTCTTGGGAGGTTATAGTGTCGTGAACCTCACTCTGTTGAGGAGATTCCTCCATAGAATGATGGGGTAAAGGGGTATTCTCTTCCATATTTTCTGGAGGAAGTCCTTGTAGCCTCCATGAACGATGTGGAGAGTCGATGTTGGCGAAAAAGAGTCAGCGACAAAAATCTATGGCCAACTACCAAAAAGAAGCAGCATACACTAATAGAATCTAGGAATCACAACCAAGCAAACAAAACCTTCTCTCGATGACCATGCTAGTTGGTGATGAAATCCAACGTCGCATGATCAAGTCAAGAAGGGGAGGGGATATGGTGGAGCAGTTACAATGGCGACCTTCTTAACGGACTTTCACCTTGGTACAAGCTTCCATGCAGTAATTGTGAATTTACCCTCCAAGGAGCCCGAGTAAGTTTGACCAATCTCTGCTCAAGGTACAATGAGACTTCCCTTCACTATCACCTTGTATAAGACCCTAAAGATTATGGCCACTAAGGTTACCAATTCACAGTCAGCCCCTGGGCGGGTACAGTCGACATTCCAGTCTGAACGTATGGGCAGGGTATCTAGCCCGAAATCAACTTGAAAGGCTTCCACTCAACATTGTGGGTATGCCTTTAATCAATCCCCATAATACAATCTGACTACTACAATCAGTCAAACCACGGAGGGATAATCTTCGTAGCTTTCCCGAGTGCGACCTCATGCGTAACCCCTGTGTGAGAGGGGGATCCCAGGCAGACTTATACGACAATTGGATTTGACTCTACCTAGCTTAGGATGCTAATGTTTATTTTGGAAACTTTGGAGAGTTATGCTCACAGCCTAATCCAAAGTACTAATCCTAGTCTACTGTTGGTGGAGGATCCTAGAAGAAAAAATGTTCTAGATAGTTTTTAATTAGCGTTCATTTTATAGTTGTTCTTTACTCAAAAGGGGTGCATGAAAGTGAAACTGATGGAATGATGACTCAACCCCCAAAAATGCATCAAAGATGATAAGAAATCATTTCTTTTCGATGAATGTCTATTTAAGGGAGAGAGAGAGAGTTATTTTCACTAACAAACACTAAGAAGGAATGTCCTCAAGCAAATTTTTTTCAATCAAATCCAATGTGGTGCTAAAACTTTTGGAAATTTCTTCTAATATGAAAATCAATCATGAAGATGTCTCTTTATTGTTTGTGTGTGAATAATGATTAATTCAAAACGACACTTCTCCTTCCAATTAACCTTTTGAATCAAGGAAACTCAGATAAGCATAAGCAG
This sequence comes from Picea mariana, assembly GCA_032191745.1. NCBI lineage: Eukaryota > Viridiplantae > Streptophyta > Pinopsida > Pinales > Pinaceae > Picea > Picea mariana. Next base: position 64,901 of record JASDQU011249040.1, read on the forward strand.
GTTTCGTACAAACAATACACCCTCTTGTTGTGATCGAGAACAAGAAGCAAAAAAGAAAACAAAGAAAACCAAGAATTTCACACAAAAGAGAGATGTTTAAGAAAAATGACCTCAACAAAACCAAATGAAGATATTCGTAGAATTCTTATGTATTTCANTTTTTCTCAGTCAAGAAGGAGAGAAAAAACAGTGCATTGGTTTCAAACTCCCAACAGCAGAAAAACTCAAAAATAATGAAGAAGGCTACAAAATCTAAACAGCAAGGTATTTGTTCCTTAGAAGGAAGGATGTCAAATTTTAGTGGGAAGAAGCATTGACTCACAGAGAGGCTCAGCAAATGAAAACACAGAGGCTGGACCCTAGAAAAAGCAATCCTAGAAAGGTTTTATGCCAAAAGAGGGCTGGCGCTCTGGTGTAAAGGGAACCAAGCATTATAGCGCTCTGTCTAACACACTCAGGGAGCATTGGAACTTTGTTAACACAACCACAGGGGCCCCAACATTAAAAGCGCATGAAAATGTCCAAAAAATCCAAAATTTCAGTCGAATTTTGGCAATCAAGTTGAGTGAGATGGGGTAAGGAGTCAATCAACACATGAAATCAAGAAAAAAGGGGTGAACAAGGTCTAAAAACAAACAAAGGGTAAGACAAGGTCTATGAGGAAAAATCAAAACCAAAAGTTTCGATTCGATTTTCCCCAGTGGAGTCGCCAGTTTCTGTTGAAGGAAAATCTCCCTGCGGACAGGTAGATCTCCTCTTGAGAGATTGACTCTTAACTCTTAAGACAGAAGATGCCTAACATGGACACTGACTTCCTTTTAGATCTATATAAACTGATGTATGAGGAGGAAGGAGAAAAGAAGTACCTTTTTATCAACGTTTGTCCCTGCACGCTCCGAGTTGAGCTCTGATCTTTCACTCCTCGACAAGCACTGTAGACAAACAATAGTACAACCAATTCCTACTCTACTAACATTAGCTTGAAAATAGACCTATATATTAGAGACAAGTTCATGTGAGATCAAACACAAACTAGAAAGAAACAGACCAAGCGTGTCATATTGATGAGAACAATGATAGAAGTAACTTACAACCGTAGATGTGAATGCAGTAGCTTCATCAAATCCCCTTTGTCTAACCCTTGCTCAAAATATCCATGATCTGGATGGAAACAACTTCACTGATTACTCTCCTCTAGTTCACTATGTGTTTCCTATGAGATCATAGGTTTCATGCTTCTAATTCTTCCCCCCTTTCCACCATGATAGAGCCTATTTATATAGGTTTAGAGAGGCCTAACCTCTTGACGTATATTTAGGGTAAGTTGAGGATTTTCCTCCTTGAGTCAGGGATCTTCCCTAAGATCATGGCTAAACTAGGAATTTGAATTCAACTGCCTTCCAAGATTGAAATATCTTCCCCTTATTCTCCTCAATGGACCAACTCCTGCCCAGAAGAGGCAACGCTCCCTCAAAAGGGCCATCAGAGAATTGTAGCAATCCCTAGTAGGATTTAGGGGGGTGCCAGCACTCTTAAAATCAGTAGTTCTCCTCCTGAAGGGTTGTTTAGTGCTATAGCGCTCCCTAGAAGTTTATAGGGGAGCGCCAACGCTCCTAAAAGAGATATAGGGGAGCGCTCACTTCTTAAAACCTAGATTCAATCATTCTTTCAGGTGGAAAGAGGCATTTAACTTCAGTTAACCATTCCTCTTAGTTCAAACCAAGTGTTTGAGGCATTTTAAGTCTCTTCTTAGTGTCATCATAAGTATGACATAGGCATCATGGCAGTATTCTTTGCTTGACACTTGTGACACTTGTGAGCAACATGCGACACTTGTGACACTTGTGAGCAACATGCGACACTTGCGACACTTATCAAAGAAAGTAATGTTGATGTGTAACAGTTATATTTAGGCATGATGTGGATCTCTAGCATCCTTATTTATTGGTTCAACACTTCCAAATCAAAATGGGTCATTAGAGTCTCAAGTATTTCCTGGAACAACGAATTTCATCACCAGTGCAACAAAAATGGGTGAACCAAGCTATTTGGCTATGATTATGATATCATTTACAAGAAGGGAAAGGGAAATGTAGTGAATGATGTTCTTTCCTGAAAATATGAAGAAGACGGGTCCCTTTTCTCCCTCTCTTTCATTGTACCATATTGTCTCAAAGTTGTTCGTTAGGAATGGCTACAAGACCCCAAAAATTTCTAGCATGATCCACCAATTGCAACACAATTCTTTTGTTTCTCTAGGGTACACTTGGCACAATGAAGAGATTCACTACAGAGGTCATTTTTATTTATGCAAGTAATTACAACTTAAATCTACGGTGCTTTTTGAACTGCATGCCTCACCCACAGCCAAGCATTCAAGTTTTACCAAAACCTATGAATGGGTCAAACATTCTTTTTTCTTGGATGGTATGAAACAGGACGTTTGTACCTTTGTGGCTGAATGTGAGGTCTTCCAATGCAACAAGGGAGAAACTATCAAATATCTGGGCACACTCCAACTGCTTCCAATTCCCCCTACTATTTGGCGAGATATTTCTATGGATTTCATTATGGGATTACCTAAATCGGGAAATAATTCAATCATCATGGTGGTCATAGATCGTCTTTCCAAATCCGCTCATTTTTTTTTCTCTTCAACACCCATTCACCACCTCCAGATTGGCTCAAATGTTCATGGATAATATCTTCAAGCTTCATGGCATGCCTAATTCTATTGTCTCTGACAGAGATCCCCCTTTCACCAACAATTTTTGGCAATAATTTTTCAAGCTACAAGGTACCCAATTGCATCTCAGCACCGCCTATCACCCCCAAATGTATGGCTAGATTGAAGTTGTCAACAAGTGTTTGGAAACATATTTGAGGTCTTTTGCATCTGAGAGGAAAAATTAGTGGGATCAATGGTTACCACTAGTTGAATGGTGGTACAACACATATTACCATACAACTACTCGCATGACTCCTTTTGAAGCATTCTATGGCCAAAATCCCCCATCAGTTCTCTCATATATACTAGGGGTCTCGAAGGTTTAGGAGGTTGACAAAAATATTATAGTTTCAGAGGCTATTCTTTTTCCCTCAAAGACAATTTGGTCATGGCTCAGAATTGCATGAAGAAACAAGCAGATCAAGGTCGTTCTGAATGACAAGTTGTTGAAGGGGACCAAATGTTTCTTAGACTACAACCTTATAAGTACACTTCACTCAAATATGAACACTGTCATAAAATTGCTCCCAAATTTTATGGTCCTTATACCTTGCTCAAGCATGTGGGATCGATGGCCTATTAGTTAGCTCTACCTATTCAGTCGAAGCTCCATCTTGTTTTTCATGTTTTCTTCTTAAAGAAGGTGATTGAAACTAAGTGCCAAAAGAAAACCAGTCTCCCTGAGTTGGATGAATAAGGTTCCATTTGTTTCAGCCGCAAGAAGTCTTGGCCCAGTGAGAGAATCATCTTTGCTAGTGCACCATCAAGGAAGTGTTAGTCCAATGGAAATATACAACTTCAGAAGATTCCAATAGGGAATCGGCCACCATTCTACAACAATTTCCTCATCTTAAGCCTTGAGGACAGGGTTTTTTTTTAGTGGGGAGGACATGTTAGGGGCCTAACCTCCCTAACCCCTCATGCAGGTAGAATAATATAATTCCATGTAATAAAGGCCAATATTAATAAGGCCTAGCAATAAGGAAGAATAAGTTAAATGTAAGAATACCTAATAGAAGCTTCTGATTCTAGAAGGATCTTCCTCTAGATTGTTCTTTTGGATATATAGATTTAGTATAAATAGGAGTAGAGGGTATGAGAAATGTTGTATTGGATATTATTGTAATAGAGCTTTGCTTTGTTGGAGGTTTCCCCCTCGAAGAGGCAAGTGAACATTGTTATCATTAATCAAGGTGTTATTTCTGGTGTTATTGTGGTATTATTCTAGTATTGTTCTGGTTATATCATTTTTTTTTCCATTTATAGCTAAAATATTTATGTTTTGCATAATATTTTATATCTGGAATACTACATATCTGGAAAGGGAACCAATCACTCACTTTCGATCCCTTCTTACTAAACCTCAAGACACTCATATACCTTCCATTCACTACATCACCCAACACATTCCTCACCTAATCTCCCCAGATCAAAACACTTCCCTCATGATACCCATAACTCTATAGGAAGTCGAACAAGTAGTGTTTCAAATTCCCAAAAACAATTCCCCAGGGCCAGATGGATTCACAATGGACTTTTACCAAGCCTACTGGTCAGTTATCAAATACAACGTTTGGGAAGTAGTCGAAGACTCATGTCTCCACTCAAATGTTCACCCTGCCCTAAATGTCACCTTCTTATCCCTCATTCTAAAAGAAGACAAGGTCAAGGACCCCAATATATTTCAACCAGTCACCCTTTGCAATGTTCTTTTCAAAATCATCACCAAAATTATCGCCAACAGACTTAATCCCTTGCTCCTTTCTTTAATTTCTCCTGAGGAAACATGATATGTCGAAGCTAGGAAAATCCTTGATGGAATCATCTTCTCCCATGAATTCATCCATTCGCTCAAAACGTCCAGCACCCATGAAATGATGCTTAATCTTGATTTGTCTAAGGCCTTTGACAAAATTAACTGGAAATATATCCACCTCACCCTTCAGGCCTTTGGATTTTCCCCTCCTTGGATAAAATGGGTCCTCTCTTTAACCTCTTCAACCTTCTTTTCTATTCTGATCAATGGTTCCCCTTCTTAGTGTTTCTCTCCTTATCATGGAATTAGGCAAGGAGATCCTCTCTCTCTATTTCTCTTCATCCTCATGAAAGAGGAACTTGGTAGAGGAATCAAAGTAGCCATAGAAGAAAACAAAATCAAAGGTCTTCTCCTACATAATGACGATCATCCTTCTCCCATCGATAATTTTTTTATGACGCCATTCTTATGGCCCAACCCACCATACAAGAAGCTAAATCCATCTAGCAAGTTCTCACTAACTTCAGGGAAGCATCCAGTATGGAACTCAATATTACTAAATCCCAAATATTCTTGTTTCATACCCCTCTATCCATTCAATTGCATATAACTAGAGTCCTTGGATTTCAAAGAATATTTCTTCCTTCCAAGTACCTTGGAGATCCTTTAGTTTCCAATGGCCTTCTATCATCGTCTTGGGAGGATCTCATGTATCGACTCAAAAAAAGACTAGATAACTCGTCCTTTAGAGTGCTCAATACACCTAGATGTCTGGTCCTTCTCCAATATTTCCTCCAAGCTATGTCCCTCTAAATTTTTCAACCTTAGTTGTTGTTGGCATAGGGGTAGACCCAGGGTTCAATGCTACAACAGTGCACCAACAAAGCTCTAACTATAGGCCCTTTTGGCAGCACCTGCGAAGCACATGAAGTCTCACCCGTGGTAGAAGCAGGGGTGGTTGCAAGACTCGGGTGTATACAACCTTAGCTGGGACACATATCTATGATTATAACACTTAATACAGCTCTTAGCACTGTCATTCCCTTGATATTCAATCATTATTCACTTCGTTGATAAAACTAAGCTTCACAGCATTCACACTAATCTACAGTATTTAAGCACTTAGCATATAAATAGATCAGAATGAGCATATCAAGAACTAAGCATGACTATCTTGATCAGATCTAATATTCTCACATATCATAAGCACAAAGTAGAA
>JASDQU011249040.1:72546-82652 GCA_032191745.1 Picea mariana
ATTCAACTTCTATGCCATCTATCTCTCTTCCATCACCTCCTTGCTTAGGTGAGATAGAAGCAGTCTTCATCAAGGTACTGCTTACATCTTGAGCTTCTTCATTTTTCTTGGTCTTGCTCAGTCTAGGTGTATCGTGTGCTTCTTATGGACTGTCAATATCAGATAGCTCTGCGAGGTCTGCTGGGATGAGGAGGTTTGTCGACCATTCTTTAGTAATCTCTTCTAAGTCTTCCTCCATCATCTTGTAGTATGACTAAAGCTATTGTTTATGATCATCAGCACGCACTATGATATAGATTAAATGGTGGTCCATGCTGAATTTCATCAAGGGTCGGAACCTATGGAGAGTGTTTGGATTTATACAAGGCTCAGACTGGATGGTTGTCTTCAATTGGTTGTAATAAGTGTGGAAGACGAGATTTTATTTCCATTGCTTGTTCATGTCACTGGAGTACCACAGTGTACTAAAATTCACATCCATAGGTTCAAAGGGCTCAATGTCCGGGAAGGTCGCACCTTTCAGCATCTCCCATGTGATAAAAGTGATCAAGATGAGAAGCCAGCTGAAGTGGAACTCATATCCTTGGTCTTGCGCTTCCCTGTAGTCCAGTTCCAATTGGTTTATGAGTTACTTCACCCAATTCATTTGTAGGCCCTCCACGCACTTTCCTGCGAGGTTGACTACAAATCCAGTCACTTTGGTGGGTAGGTTCTTGCAAACTAAATTTCCTACAATCAATTGACAGGCTAGGCACACTGCATCACTCTGGATAGAGGCTACCTTGTGGCCTCACGTTCCTTTCATGACATCTTTGTAGGTGTCTTTAATCTTCTGTGCAAGAGCGTGATCCATCATTTTCCTAAGATAGAAATCACATGGGTCAGGGCCTTGCATGCTTAGCTCTGTGATCTGATTCATCAATGTCAGATCCATTGTGATGTGGTAGTTCAACCACAAATATCCACCATGGTAGCAGTACAATAGCAACTTGACGCATGCGTCACTTCATGGTGCCTACCAAAGTGAGGAATCTTCATGACATTGAGCAATGTGGACTGCATGAGGTTCATGGTCCATGACTAGGAGATGATCTTTGAGTTCTTTCCCTTGGTTATGGTTAGATACTTATGCGGAGCGAGCATGTTGTACACCTTCCTTTCGCCGAGGTTGAATTCACTAAACTTCAACACTGCGATCTTATCTTGGTTTGCGCGTATCCCTTTTGGGAGGTATGCAGTGACTAAAGTGTACTCAAATTCTCTGGGCACACTGTCATGATTTATCATGCCTCTCAGAGGGGGTAGATAGGTGGGTAATATAATCGGTATTAACTTAGCATTCACGAGATCATCCCTATGCTTAGTTCACTTTTCATCTACTGGTCGGGATGGACCAGCTTGAGCAGTGGACAGAGAGGCCGACAATCCTCTCATCGAAGATGTTTGTACACCTATAGATGCTCCTCTTTCTGACATGACTCTTTCAGTCATTAAGTTGAGGAGAAATTCCATTACTGATTCTTCAAATTCGGTGAGCTCATCATACATACGTGCTTGGGATTAAAATTATTGGGGTCAGGATGATCTTAAATATGGCACTAGAACAAACAACAATAGCTCAATGATCATTGTATACAATTCACTTAGTCTGTGGGATTCAAATTCTTAGTTAGAAAAAGTGTTCTCTGTGCATGGAACGATGGGATAAGTAGGCAAATCGGCAATGGTTCGCTTGCAACATTTATGAACCTCCATTAACTCTTGTTTGATCTGTTATGGCATGGTCTAACGGTATGATGACGGACCTATATTTCCTTTATGCCCATTCAGAGCGTCGATTGAACGGTTATAATATCCCCTATGGCTATATTGCTTTGCCATGGAGAAGTGCCATGTGTCGTTGTTCTGATATCCCAGCAAAGCTCCAATTCTGCAAATTTTATTTCTACAAAGTTCCCTCTGGAATCTTCTGTAACTTTTCAATCTTATCCCTCTTATTACTTAGCTTTCTATCCTTCTTTCCAATGAGCTTTGACTCTGTAGTTCTTTTTTCATTCTGATTCTTATCTTTTGTGGTCTTAGTTACTTTGTGTTGTTGATATTCTCTCCTAGGACTCAGGGGTAACACCTCTTCTTTGTCCAAGATAGGTACTTCAATCTCCTATGAGTCTTATAATGTTCTTGTAGCTTCGACATCTGGGTTTCTAGTGTTAAATAGCTTCGATATGTTCTCTTGTTCTTTGATCAAGTGTGTGATCCTCCTGGTCATGAAATCTTTTAACTCTTATTTCTTCTGCTCCAAGACTTCTTCTTCTTTCTTTCGTCTGGCTTGATCTCTGTCAATCCAAGGTTTTGCTATTAACATGGTAAATGGGGCGCGGTCTTCAAAAAATTTAATAATATCAACATTTTTCTCTATCAAAGTTCCATTGATGGTCATAGGTATATGAGCGAGCCTTCCACAAAGGTTTACCAGTTTTCCTCTGAATAACCCTAGTCCTCCTAATGAAAGAATCATAACATGCCTCCCTATAGCTTCCCAAGTTCTTTTTGTCATGATATTCACCTGTTTTTATTCATCTAGAACACAGTCAATGTCAAAGTCTCCTATTCTCTCTTCAATGCATTCTTTTCCTTTGAAGATCTATGATAATCTAACATGTCGGTGGTCATTCAAGGTTTCTCTCATTTGTAGATATTTTCTCGGATTGTTCCTGGGGTTTTGTTATAGCCTCTAGAGCTACCTTAGGGTTTTCTTGATTCAGATTCATTCCTTCAAGATTAGCAATCATTCTGGGGAAATCCAACACTTCATGGTCCATACCTTTGTAACAAAGAAAACTAGGTCTTCTCCCAGGGCATTGTTTAGCAAGATGTCCCAATTTTCTGCAACTGTAACAGAGGGTTAATCGTCTCTTTCTTTTAAATGATCCCAAACCTCTTTTGTACTGTGCACTAGGATCATAGGAGCTAACATACAATAAATTCTTTCTGGGATCCTGCATCCATTTGTTAGTCCAAACATTATTTCTATGCATAGGTATAACATATCTTTCATTATTCTTGTCAGATTTATTAATATCAAATCTTCTTTCATCTATCAATTCCCTAGTTTTCAAACTAGGACAAATTTTATTAAACATACCTAGATCCATACTCTAGAAAAAAAAAATCCATGTATCTTATTTCTACAGAGCACAAAGCATTCAGATCTAAAAAAATTTACTATCTTTACCTTTATCAGAACACAGAGCTTGCAGATCTTACCTCTTTTAATCGTAAATTCTCATTTTTACCTTTATTAGAGCACAAAGCTTTCATATCTTGCTTTTTTCCTTTAGATCCAACCTCTTTTCTTTGGATCGGGCTTATTTCTTTTAGCACGGAGCTTTATAAGTCAAGCAGAATACTGTGCTCTAGCGCATAGATCTATGCACAATTTTTTCACAATCCCAAGTCGAATCTTTGCATAAAGCTTCTTCTTCCTCAATTCCCAACAATCACAATTTTAGGTCTAGGCAACAAAACCATTTGTTGGCACAGGGCCAGACCCAGGGTTAAACGCTACAACAACGCACCAACAAAGCCCTAACTACTGGCTCTTTTGGTAGCACCTGCGAAGCAGATGAAATCGCACATGAGGTAGAAGCAGGGGTGGTTGCAAGACTCAGGTGTCTGTAACTTTAGCTGGGACACAGAGTTGTGATTATAACACTTAATACATCTCTTAGCACTGTCAATCCCTCGATATGAAATAACTATTCACTTCACTGATAAAATAGAGCTTCGCAACATTCACACTAATCTACAGTATTTAAGAACTTAGAATATAAATGGATCAGATTGAGCATATCAAACACTAAACATGACTATCTTGATCAGATCTAATATTCTCACATATCATAAGCACAATGAATAAGTAGATCTATCTAAACATATCAAAGCACTTAGCAAATAACATGTGAACACATCAAGACAAAGCACAAAGCACATAACACAGTGCTTGCGTGGTTCACCCCCACCCTGGGGCTACGTCCACCAACTCTTCTTCTTTATTTTCTTTAGTCAATCGGTTACAAGAACAAAGCCTTCAAAATCGTTACTTCGCACAGGACAGAAGATCTACACAGCTCGCTAGATCCTTCTTCCTTGCATTACAACACTAAGCCCTCCACAATCTGCTACAAGGACCTACACTTAGCTCCGCTACAGTCATGCACAAAGCACTTACAGACTCTACTCGCACTTAGCATACATTCACATCACATAGATGAATTATTCTACTACTCCTCTATATGGCCTAGACATCTATATATATTACAAAATAGGCCTACACATGGGTAAACCCATGGGCCGATATCCCATTCCCGTTACATATTCCCAAAAACCCAAAAAGGGGCCCAAAAGGGGGCCGAGATCCTGTGATCTCCGCTTCTTCTTACACTCCTCCTTCAATAGGTTGTTGAAGTCCCAAAATAGGTCAACACGACCAACAAACTCCCAAAACTTGGTCAAGGGACAACAGTTGCCCCCAAATATATCCTAAAATCCATATGTAACCTTCAATGTTCCTTTCTTTGGGGAGGTGCTCAAAAATAAAAAAAATTGGGCGTTGGTTTCCTGAGACAAACTCTGCCTCCCCAAACTCAAACGAGCACTCGGGATCAGAGATCCAGAAATCCTCAACTTAGTACTGGGTGAAAAAACTTGGTGGAGGTGGTTGGTATCCAAGGACACATTGTGGGAGAGACTTTGGTGAAATAAATATTGTCTTCATATGGAATCTCGGGATCTCATACGACTCTCAATTAATATCAAGGGCTCTCACATATGGAACATATCCTATAAAAAGAAATCTCTCATACAATCACACTTATTTTGGGAGATCAGGGATGACAACTATGCACTCTTTCGGGATGATCACTGGCAGTAGCTCCCTCCTCTAGGATAAAATATTGCAACAGAAGCACTCAAAGACAAAATGATTTCCCAAAACAAACCATTGATTTCTCAATATTGGCTCCCCTCCAATCATAATGATACTTGGAGAACATGGATCCCCAAGGAACAATGGGGCCCTCTTCCTTCCCAAATAGTTTGGGATTCCTTTTGGAAATTTCTTTCTCAAAGAAAAATTTTCATTCGACATGGAAAAGACATTCTTGATTGGGAATACAAATCTGCAAGTTGTTTCACTCTCAAAGAATCATATCATTTATCCATCAGAGACCAAACAAGGTCAGCTCAGGAACCTTGGATCAAAATTTGGACTCAAAAGTTGTGGCTAGAACTCTTCTTCTTTCTCTGGCTTCTCTTCCAAGGGAAAATTCTAAATTGGGACAACCTTACTCAAACAAGGCTTCCAAGGACCTACAATTTTCCATATTTGCAAAAAAAAAATGAAACAATTGATCACTTGTTAAAATCTTGTCCCTTCTCCTCCACCATATAGGACCAAGGATATCTTCCCTTCCTAACTTCATATTCTAACAGGGAGAAATAAAAAATACCATAACTCAATGGAGAACAACAACCTTCTCTAATACCATAGTAAACTGAGATTGGAAACTCCTCTTGGTTTTATTCTTTGGGGCATATGGAAGGAACGAAATTGGTGCATCTTTAATAATGTCACCTCCTCGGAAGACTCCATTTGGGCTCAAATCCAATAGAACATAATGGAAATGATGCTCTTATCCACTTGGTCCCCCTAGGACTGGACAGGCTCTCCTCAAGATCCCCAAATTCTTCAAACCCTAAACATCCATCCCCCTCCCAATATCTAGACCTCTCTCTCTCCTTCTTTCACCCTCTCTGATCCTCATCTATGGGCCCCTCCTCCGAATGTCTTCCTCAAGCTCAATTTTGATGGAACTTCTAAAGGGAATCTAAGACTTTCCATTTATGGAGGCTCTTTTTACAACATTGATGGAAAAATTCTTTGGATCTATGCCATCTACATAGGAATAGAAAGAAACAACACAACTGAATTTCAGGCCTTAGAATTTGGGCTCAACATCTTTGTTAGAGCACATTATCATCTGCTAGTCATTGAGGGTGACTCGTAGCCTGTTATTCACATCATTTGAAAGATACAATGTGGAACCCCTCTACATAAAAACACTACCAGCTAGAGACTTCAAGCTGCTTTGGAAAGAATCATTTATCTCATTCCTAGAATAGATGCAATTATTCCCTCCCATGTGAAATGCTTAGCCAATAAATTAGTTGACCATCTCGCAAATGAAGGAAATGGTAGAGGAGACAGAGTCATCAACTTTTCTAATGTCCCCGACCACCCATGGTTGGGTCATGCTACATGAGGTAACACTTTCGTTCTCTCACTGTGAAACATACTGTAACATACCCAGTATTCAACTAAGCTATGACACATAAATTTTCTCTTCAAACTACATGAAATTATAACATATACATACAACACGCTTGTGGAAGCTTTACATATAAACATAAACAAACAATTACATTCTGTAAATATATGATTTCATACTGAAATAACAGTAAACAAAGACATGCATCACATACAGGGAAATACCCATAAACATACAAACAGTTATAATCACACATATGGTAAACCATAACATAAGCACGTAAATAACAATGTAGCATGTAAATCTATCACACGATTGTTGCTTATCTTGGAAAGATTGCCACCAACTGCATGTAGACCATCCACAAACCTCCCAGCCTTATACTACACTGTTCATCACTCTCAACAGTGATTCACCCCAGAGATGGGACTAAACTCCATCCGAGTAAAGGGATTTCTAACCAGGCTAAAGGCTCATAGACAACAGGAAATACTTTGTCTTAGGTGCTCACTCAACTAACAACCTACAACCTCTCATTCCCCACATGCCTATCCCACCAAAGGAAGTGTGCCCCTTCTCTGCTCGATAGTCCTTCGGCTGCCCCACTTCCCTTCCAGGGCTTCAGCAACAAGTTGGATAGGAAGTCTCAGAGCATTGTATTTGCAGTTTAGCACCTTCAGGAAATCAATTCCCATCAATTATCTTGCTCACAGAATTGTTCACGGGCCTAACAACCCGCCTCTTTAATTTCCCATGGGCCTGACAACCCGCTTCTTCAATCCCGCTCCCAAGCTAACTAGGTACACCAACAAGAAATGGTTATGGAAACAGGCTTAGATACAGTGAAATGAATGTCTGAAGGATAACTGGCTGTGTGAGTGAAATGGTCATGGAATCATTGAATGGATGATCTAAAAATGAAGAAGACTTGTATTCTTGAAAATATTTGCAAGTAAAATTTATGTGTTAAAATGCAAATGGATCAACTTTGCAACACAACTTTAATAGGATTTACTCATTCAATATGCATATAAATAGCAGCATAATCAATGAACAGAAAACACATAACACAGCAAATGATAAAGGAGTTCACCCCTCTCTTGGGCTACATCTCCTGGTCCAGCTTCCAATGGATCATTTGTATTATTTGCTCAAAATTCTCAAAAATGTGCTTTACAATGCTCAAAATTCCAAATAGACTGCTCCAATGGCTTCAGAATGTCCAAAAACCCCTAGCTGGGCTTTTTCGGCACCTCGTTTGGCCAAAAATTGAAGAAGATAGGCTTCCTAAAAGTCCCCCTTCAAACTTGTTGTCTATACATCTACAAATTGCACCCTTGTTGGCTCAACCTAGCCCACACGCAATTTAAAGCGTAAAAACTTGGCACGGAATGAAACCACACAAACAGTGTGAACTCTAGGACGGTTACGAGTGCACCTAGCCCCTAATCACCAAGGCCAAGGTCATGTGGCCATGTGACCACGCACAAACTTCAAATGGGGCTCCGTCCCATAGGCGAATAGTAAAGAAAAAAGTGGTGGATCATTGGTTTTAACAACCATTTAAACCACATTCAAAAACCAAAACGCGTGTGCATGCTAATCGGTGTAATGGGGGTCATATGGTATGGTGTATATGACCGCCGGTTGGGGCTAAGGCCCAGCCCGGACCCCCGCGCCGACCACACAACAACTTTAATTTTAATTTATTGTAACCCATATATATAACAAGGAATACAGTGGGGCACATTGGCAGTGCATACTATGCAAAGGCTTTACATGTGGGTGGAGGTCACAGGGTCGAACCCGGTGGACTCCAATAAAATTTTAAATAAGCAACCAATAATATGGTGCCATGTGGCAGCCCATGACTGGGCCACGTGGCACCGTACAACCAACCACAATCTACCACATATCGCAATACCATTCATCCAACTCTACCAACTCTGCCACTTAGCTCTGCCACGTGTTGTATGGACTGCCACGTCGGCAGTCGTACGGACTGTACGGACTATATAGTGAGCATCCTTTTTTTTGCCTGTTTGTCATTTTGAACAGAACATGATATCTCTCGCTCCCGACATCCATTTGATCCCAAACAAGTTGCGTTGGGTTCGTAACGACGAGGCCTATGCTCTCATTCAATTTAAAGTGATTTCGAGCACTTTGAAGTTTTGAGCAAAATTTGATCCCCTGGATCACACCTCCCCATTGGAAAGCTTTTGGACCTCCAAAACACTATTTTCAGTCTATCTGAAGATGAGGATATAGTTCCCTCACTCTTCCAACCTCAATCCACTTGGCTTTTCTTGGATTTGTACCTTTAAGACCAACTCGAAGATACTCCACATTTCCTCGTTTTGAAGTTCGCATTCTCTTGTCAAGGATGGTGTCTTCATGCAATTCTGTAAGATATTCTGGGGAAAAATCATCTATAGAAGGAATCTGAACATGCTCTCCTTGATCATCAATCAAAGGAGGCTCATACAATTTCAAATTCTCAACATTGACAACTACATACATTTGCATATAAGGAGGAAAATCTAAACAGAAGGCATTGTTAACAATCTTGTCGAAAATCTTGAAAGGACCATATCGAATTGGTTTGAGTTTTTTACCTTCTCCTTTAAGCCTCTCCTTACTGATGTAAATCCAAACTTCATCTCCTACTTGGAAACTGCGATCAACATGATGCTTTTCATGTCTCGTCTTGTACTTGGCTTGACTCTTTTCCAACTGCTCTTGCACCATTTGATGTATCGACTAAATTTGTTCAATGAACTTTTTTGCCCTATCAATGTCATATTGACCATCAATAGCAATATCTTTCCCAAAGATAAAATCTAAAGGAGATTTGGGCAAATAGCCAAAACATGCTTCAAATGGCGACGTTTGAGTTGAAGAGTGCTTAGCTTGATTGTAAGCATGCTGAATGTAGTGTAAATGCTCATCCCAAAGTTTAGGATGCTTGATGCAATAAGCACGTAGAACATGCACCATTGTTCGATTCACCACTTCTGTTTGACCATCTGTTTGCGGATGAAAAGATGTGCTTTTTTTTAGTTTGGTGTCCATGAGTGCCCATAAACTCGACCAAAAAATTCCAACAAATCGAGAATCCCGATCAAAAATAATGGATTTAGGCAATCCAAAATGCACCCAAACATTTTGAAAGACCATTTGTGTCATTTTTTCAGCTATAACCTGCTTCGTACAAGGCATCAAAATACACATTTTACTAAATCGATCAACCACAACATAAAGATAATCATGATTTCGTCTAGACATAGGTAGACCTCCTACAAAGTCCATAGAAATACTTTACCAAGGACGAGAAGGAACCAGAAGTGGAGTATACAAACCCAACTTTCAATTACTAGGCTTACTTGTGGCACATAATGAACATCCTCGAACATATCTTGAAACACTTTCATTCATTTTAGGCCAATAGCAATATCTTTGCAAATAAGCCACTGTCTTGCCTACACCAAAATGACCAGTAATAAGAGAACAATGGGCTTGTCTTATAATGTTGATTCTTTCCCCCTGTGAAATACATAGCTTACCAAGATGATACAACAGATTATCATGCACATGGTAATCCAATTCCTCAACATGGTTAGAATGACACAAAGTTTCATATACTTCTTTAAAAACAGTATCCAAAGCATATTTCTCAATATAACTTTCATGCATGATAGGACTATGCTTAAAAATAACTGAAGCACTAATAATAGGCCTTGAAAGCATATCAGCAACTTTGTTATAAATGCCCTT
>JASDQU011249041.1:0-10385 GCA_032191745.1 Picea mariana
TGATACCAATGTAACAGATAACCAGATATGCAATTGCAATAATATATATAAAATATGAATAATTGATAAAAAGATGATGATTACAATTGAGATTGAGGGCTTATTATATACCCACACAGGGGTGCCCTTTCACCACTAGACATGTATTTTCAAGAGCATGTCCTTTCATTATTAATAATTACTATTTACTAACTAACTATTTACTAATTAATTATTATGTTATGAACATCTTATTTATATATATTATGTTCATAACAAACACTAGCAAGGATATTTTCACAAATTTTGGAGAAAAATCACTTGTGAGAGGAAGAAACAGTTATGTTCCTCTCTTATGGTTTCACCAAGCAGAATATCTATCATAAAATAACAAATTTACCATGAAACATTAGTAACATAAGAATAAATTACATAAAATTCACTTAATTCATCCAAGAAACCAAGAGATAAAACCCTGATTGTAGAAATTCCCATCCAAAATCATCAAAAACTATCCACAAGTTAACTTCAAAGCATAGCACATGAGAGAGAGATAGCCAATGAACTTAGAGGTATACAATTTTAGAAGTAAAGTCTCTCAAGTGAGAGAGTTATGATGATCCAAAATGAAAATAGGGTTTGCATTTTTATTTTTTATATGAGGCAACCCTAATATATTTTTTCTACACAATATCTAAACAATAAAATAATAGTGGGGTCGACCCCTTGATTTTCCTCTAAAATATTTCCAAAATACAAATACACATCAATGAAACCCTAAAAGGGTTACATCATGCTCTAAAAAGGTGACATCAAGCTAGGAGAGGGTGACATCATGCTTCCAAAGGAAAACATTAGGCCTCCAAAGACCAAGTGGCATCCTCTAATGATGAAAGAGTGTGAAGTGAGGTGTCTCCTCACCCCAAGTCATGCCAATAATATATGAAACCACACTATCCATCAAACCATAGCCAAGAATATGATGTCAAAGGATAGAGGGTGATGTTAAGGGTGTTGATGATTGAAGTGTTGTGAGACATCCTCCAGGATACTTTCTCCTCTGAGACTGAGTTGAGTCGACCTAAGAGGGAGCCCAGTGTTGGGCATACTCACAGGATGGGAAATCATTCTCCTCTATGTGAGAGTTGAGTCATCCCCTAATGGTTGGGGAATTTTTCACCTCTAGAGAGTTGAGTCGTCCCCTAATGGTTGGGGAATTGTTCACCTCTAGAGAGTTGAGTCATCCCCTAGTGGTTGGGTGTGCCCATGTGATGGGTGTATCATTCTCCTTTGTGTGAGAGTTGAGATGATGTGGTACTCCAGATGATTATGTTGAGTATGACGTCCCTGTGGCTGAGCACAGGTGGACATGACCGTAGTGGTTGAGCACTAGTGGATGTGTGGATCTCTTGCTATATTGTCTAAGTGTAATATTTTCTTGTAACCCTAATTGTGATGTAAAGGGTACAAGTCGGCCCCACCATAACTGAAAGATAATTAATGATTATTGTTATAATTAATTATATTACTAAGTTAATGATGTCGGCCTTGTTGTGCCAATAAAGAAACCACTTTTGCTGTGTCCAGTCTAGTATAAATAAAGGTGATTTCCCCATTGAGGAAATACACTTGTCACTTGTCATTTGGAAATTTCAGCAAGTACATTTTAGGGCTGAAGTGCACACCTCTCTTGGGTGCAAGTTTCAAGGTGGTTGAGAACCCTCTTGTGTGCATTAGGGTTTTATGGTTGGGGGATCTTCTCTTGAGAATATAACAAAGGATTGATGAGTTTTCTTCCCTTGAGTAGAAGGGTTTCCCAGGATATTTTTTGTGTTCTTGTGCATGGTATTTCTTCTTGTGATCTTGGTTATTGCAACACTTGTGTATGGTGTAGCTGCATTTGTTTATGGTTCAAGTAAATGCTAAAATGAAATAAACCTCATGCTTGAGCGTAACATAGTGAAAAATAAACATGGTTTCAGAGCATAGGTCTTGAAGAAGCCATTGCAAAAGACTTCAAGCAAGTCATCCTCTCTCTTCTTCAGAACCATACAACCCTCCTAGGGTTTCCAGAAAAAGGTACAACCCTCTCTTTTTTGGGTGTTTCAGCTCTTTATACTTGAGCGTTGGGGATAAAAATTGCATAGGAGTGTACGGCCAGCACACCTCTATCAACTATTAGATTGCATTTATGAGAATTTTGGATTTTTGGCCCCAGGGTTTCTAGGGTTTCACAATTTTCTGCAAAAAATTCAGTTTTAAGGTTTTTGTAGCTCATTGAAGGAGCTTTTCAATGCACTAGTTTCCTTTTGAATTTAAAGGCTTATTGTTGGCAATCATAAGCTCAAAAAAACCTAATATTGATAGCCTAGCCTAGCTGTTAGGTTTTCTATCCCAATTGCTAAGGGTTTGTGAAAGAATCTGCAAACCATGAAGAACATAACCTTGGTGGAAGATAGGCTTGATGGATTAAGAAACTTTAGTTCCTAGAAGTCAAGACTTCAGATCAACCTTGAAGAGGATGACCTATTGAGTGTGATACAAAATGCCTTACCAGAGACAACTACCGATGAAGAGAAGGAAGAAAGGAAGGAAGATGACGTCAAGGAAAGGAATATAATCATCTACTCAGTGAGAGATCATCTCCTACCTCGCATTGCCAACCTGAAGACAACTTATGAAATGTGTGAAGCATTGAAGAATATGTTAGAGAGTAACAACACCCTCAGAGATCTTACATTGAAGGGCCAACTTCAAAATATCAAGATGACAAAAGATGACACTGTTTCCACCTTCTTCATGAATATTTCAGAGATCAAAGATCAGATAGGTTCCATTGGAGAAATCATGTCAGACAAAGAGCTTGTCTTAACCACTCTCAATGCTCTTCCAAGACATTGGGAACCATTTCTTGAAAGTATAAGTGGTAGAGAACAACTACCTACTTTTGATCATCTATGGATGGACAACACCCAGGAAGAAATCAAAATTATAGCTAGAGGAGTGGAAGACTCCCCTCATTATGAAAATCATGCTCTTGCATTTCATACAAAGAAAGGAAGAAATAGAAGAAACTTTAGCCAAGCATTCTAAGACAAGAAGACTTCATCAAATTTAGGGTATGATCCTAGAAAAGAGAAATCAAAGATAAAATGTTTCAGATGTGACAAGTATGAACACTATGTGAGAAATTGTCCTACCTGGACGAGAGGAAGACACCATGCCTCCACAGATGACATTGATCCAGACCCACCTCAGAAATATCAAGACATATAAGATGGGGCTTTCTTCTTCTGATCTTTCTTAGGAGGACCAAAAGAAATATTGAGCATAAATGTAGACTAAGGTAAGTATTGTACTACATTCCTTATTTGATTTCTTTATTACCCTATAGTTTCTTGGATTTTGATAATTAAGGGTATTATCCCTGGTGTGGGAGCCCTCATGAGTTGGACCATTATCCCTGGTACGCGAGTCCAAATTTTCTTGATTGGTTTTTATCCTATTACAGGAGGCCAACAAGATACTATAGAGGCAGTAAAGGACCTGAGAAGACATGAGATATCTCTAGAATAGCAACACATGAAAAGGATGATGCCACAATTCCTCCAAAGACATATGTTTATCCTTCCGACTTCAGAGGGAGTCACTTGACTCAGAGGGGGTCAAACTATTTGAGAAGAAGGAAGAGACAATACCTTCTCCCCTTCATCAATTCATAGGGAGAAAACCATTGATCCAGTTGATCCAGTAGCTCCAGTAGATGCTCCCAGAGACATTGCAGTAGGCCATAAAAGGCCTGGCTGGGCTTGACAAAATCTACAGGAGGTAGAGGGACATGAAACTCCTCGAGGCACATTCCAAGAAATCAAGAGACCAAAGAGATTTTCGAGCTATGTTTCATCCATGAGCCACATCATTAATACTGAGCCTTCTTGTCATGGAGAAGAAACAAGTCAATAGGTATGGCAAGATGCCATGAAAAAAGAGTATCAATGCATCATGAAGAATGATGTGTGGGATATTGTTCTAAGACCAGAAGGGAAGTCTGTAGTGACTTCCAAATGGATCTATAAGATCAATCATGCAGCTAATGGAAGTTGCAAGAAGTACAAAGTGATATTTTTAGCCAGAGGATTCTCACAGGTGGAGGGAATTGATTATGAGGAGACATTTGCTCATGTGGCCCAATAAATTTCCATCCGTACTATCATTGAACTAGCTGCATCTATGGGTTGGAAACTACATCATATGGACATAAAGACAACCTTTCTCAATGGTGATGTTGAGGAAGATTTTTACATCAAGGAGCCATAAGGATTCGTTATACATGAGCAAAAATCTCATGTGTGTAGGTTGAAGAAATCCCTGTATGGACTAAAGCAGGAACCTCATGCTTGGTACGAGAAGATGGATGGATTCCTAATGAATTTGGGCTTCAACAAGAGTGTTGATGATCCAAACCTATATTATCACATTGTTGGTGACAAGTGCCTGATCTTGGTCTTGTACGTTGATGAATTATTCCTCAGCGGTTCAGAAAGACTTATTGCTGAATGCAAATGTGCATTGACTTATGAATTCGAGATGAAGGAACTGGGTATGATGCACTACTTCTTGGGACTAGAAGTATGGCAGAGGACTGACAAGATTTTCTTGAGTCAAGGAAAATATACAGTGGAAATATTGAAGAAGTTTGGTATGACAGACTGCAAATCCATTCCTACACTGATGATGATGGATCTGAAGAAAATAAACAAGGCTTCTACTGATTCAAGAAAGATTGATCCACATCTTTACAAACAACTAATTGGATCATTGATGTATTTGGTTAACACAAGACCTAATATATGCTATGCAATGAATGTACTTAGTAATTTCATGAGTCAGCTGAGACAAACTCACTAGATAACAACAGAGCATGTATTGAGATATCTACGAGGCATAGTTGGATATGGCATGAGATATGCCTCCGGTGTAGACATGAGATTGCAAGGATATGCCGATGCAGATTGGGCAGGGAGCATACTGGATCGGAAGAGAACATCCTGTTGTTGTTTTACATTGGGGTCTGCCATGGTTTCCTAGTGCAACAGAAAACATAGCTCTGTGGATTTGAGTACTGTAGAAGTAGAGTATATATCGTTGAGTGTGGTAGTCTACGAAGCAGTGTAGCTTCACAAGATCCTTACAGATTTATTTGATCATGAGATGGATTCTACCATTATTCATTGTGATAACCAGAGATGTGTGAAGCTCTCTGATAATCCTATGTTTCACAATAAATCGAAACACATTGAGATAAAATACCATTATATCAGAGACATGATGTAGAGGAAATAAGTACACATATAGTACCTTCCTATACATGATAAGACTACAAATATATTCACCAAACCTCTTGCCAGGACGAAATTTGAGTTCTTCTGTGAGAGAATTGGCTTGGTGGAGAATGCCTCCCTAGATGAGAGGGAGTGTTGATGATTGAAACATCATGAGACATACTCCAGGATGCGTTCTCCTCTGAGATTGAGTTGAGTCGACCTGAGAGGGAGCCCAGTGTTGGTCATGCCCATGTGATGGGGAATCGTTCTACTCTGTGTGAGAGTTGAGTCGTCCCCTAGTGGTTGGGGCATTGTTCTCCTCTAGAGAGTTGAGTCATCCCCTAGTGGTTGGGTGTGCCCATGTGATGGGAATATCATTCTCCTCTATGTGAGAGTTGAGACGACGTGGTACTCCAGATGATTCTATTGAGTATGATTTCCCTGTGGTTGAGCACAAGTGGACATGCCCCTAGTGGCTTTGAACTAGTGGACGTGTGGATCCCTTGCTATATTGTCTAAGTGTAAGATTTGCTTGCAACCCTAATTGTGATGTAAAGGGTACAAGTCGGCCCCACCATAAGTGAAATACAATTAATGATTATTTTTATAATTAATTATATTACTAAGTTAATGAGGTATTCCCTATTGTGCCAATATACACCGCTTTTTCTATGTCCAGTCTAGTATAAATAAAGGTGATTTCCCCATTGAGGAAATACACTTGTCACTTGTCATTTGGAAATTTCAGCAAGTACATTTTAGGGCTGAAGTGCGCACCTCTCTTGGGTGCAAGTTTCAAGGTGGTAGAGCACCGTCTTGTGTGCATTAGGGTTTTATGGTTGGAGGATATTCTCTTGGGAATATAGCAAAGGATTGATGGGTTTTCTTTCCTTGAGTAAAAGGGTCTCCCATGATATTTCTTGTGTTCTTATGCATGGTATTTATTCTTGTGATCTTGGTTATTGCAACACTTGTGTATTGTGTAGCTGCATTTTTTTATGGTTCAAGTAAATGATAAAATGAAATAAACCTCATGCTTGAGCCTAACATAGTGAAAATTCAACAAAGGGCCTATAAAGGCCACATCCAAGGCTGAGAGAATTGCAATGATATATCCGAGTGATGTATAAAGGCCTGGTACTGGAACATCCTCCATCCTCTATGTATAAATCCCTGGGGTGATTTTCCCAACCTATGGTATTTTAGCCCATATGTGTGGCATAATGACCAGAATTGTTCAAACCAAACCCATATTTCCATCATCCAAGGTTCTAAGAATGTAAGATCCATTGTTTGAGGGTGGTGAGTCATTGGATGACCCAATTCTCTCCATCACATGTGCCAAATTCCTGCAATAAAGGCATAGTGTCTTGGGGACAAGCCCATGATTTCCCTCAAGAACCATGTTAGGGCCATCCAAAACATTCCAAAGTATAAATCATGGTTATCCAAAGTTCATAAGAAACATTAGTCCTTGAAAATTACAAAGTAAGTTGCAACTTAAGATATAATCCATGTAATATAATTCACCTCAGTATCCCCTTCAAGCATCACACTAGCCTAGGACTCCATGTGACTTTCCAAGTTTAAGTATGGGAGAGCCTTCATCCAACCCTATTAGGTGTGCTACCTAGACAAGAAATAAAATAACCCAGGTAGAGGGATAGGTCTGAAGAGTGACAAGGAAAAGTAAAGGCCCATCAAGAGTAAGTGTGAAAGTGATATGGTATTAGGGATTTATTCATGGCTCATGGTATCCATGTCTATGAGATCCTTTGTAGAGGGTGTGCTTGCTCTTGAGTTACCCCATATTTGTGTGCCACCTTTTTCCAATCCCCTTTTATCCTTTTTCTAGTCTATGCTTTTATTTAGATTTGAAAATTTGCGGGTCCCCTTTTGTACATAGTTTTAGGATATAACATTAATTTTTTGGGAATGGGGAAAGCACTAAAAGAATAGAGCTCAAGTTGGACCATATTTTGGTGGTCATGCTTTTCTATGTTCACTTTTTTTCTAGCATCATTTTCTTATTATTTTATAGTAGATGCAAAACAACCTCTAGGCCTTCAACCTCTCTTCTCATGAGAGAATGGACCAAAACCAAAGTTTAGCATATACGAAAGGCCTTAAGATGGAAGGTGTTAAGTATGGTAAGGAGAAGACTATTAACCTTGGGAAGGCCCCCTAGTATTACCCCTTTTCTCTAGGAGATGACATCATGGGACTAGGGTACATAAGCTGACCACCAAGGTGAAACAAGGCAATTGACACAATTTCACAAACCAATGATCCATTATCTAACTTCAACGAAAGCTCCTCATCCACATGCCCAAAAAATTAAGCACACAAATTTTCATAAAAGAAGGACTAACATACCTCATGGTGAGAATAGATTACCATCTCCCATACTTTGGGTTTCTTGAATGTGATGATCCCTAGTTGATTTGTTCTGGGAGGAAAATAAGGGGGGTTTGTTGGGATGCCATCTGTGGACATGCTGATCATCATCATGGTCAATATCATGTTCTCAATTGTAGGCCTCGAGATATGATATATTTTAGTTACCCCTAGGCATGGGGGGTAACATGTCATAAATGGGATATCCTTTAAGGCCATAACAAATCACATCCCATTTATGTCTCCCAACATGTATAATTTCATCAATATTATCAATAAAATCAACACCTTTTTTTATAACATGAAGGGTCTAATGCATCCACGGGTTCCTCTAACACTTCTTCACTTTCTAAATCATATAATGAAGCAACATCGAAGTCTTGGAAATGAGTGTAACTCACCACATTATTTTCTTCATGTACAGGAGGAAAGAAAGCTTGGATAACTTCATCAAATGGAGGAGAAAATATTGACGCTTCATCTTCATGAGGAGCCTCTTCATGGATTAGGTCTTCAACAAGGTGTGTTCCATCAAAGTGTTATTTTTTGGCATATTCACAAGGAAACTTATGTTCTTCTTGGTAAATACCTCTTCTGGTTCTCGTTCTTTAATCAAGTCTTTGTTATCTTTAGTAGAATCATGATATAACTCTTGCTCCTCTTCAAGGGATCGGTGACCCTCTTTGTGTTGAGATTTTATGTAATTTCAGAAGTTATTCCTAAGTGTAATTGTATTTTTTATTCCTAAGTGTAATTGTAAAAGGGCTTATTGATAATTCATATATTTTATGTCTTTTAGAGTATAAATAGAAGTTGTATCGAGTCATTTTGATCACTCATTGAATATAAGCACAAGAGAGTAGTACACACTTATCTACGAGGCTATTCTTGGTTCGTGTTTGGGTCTCTTTGGTCTTGATTTTGTGAAAGAGCATTGTATGCCATTGTACATGTTGGAGGAATCTATACCGAGGAAAGTTTGTGGGGTTTTCTTCCCCTTGAGGGTTTCCCTGAGGATATATCTTGTTCTTCTATGGATATCTATCTTTTAGTTGTGATCCCTTTTCATATTAATATATATATATATATATATATATATATATATATATGTATATATATATATCATCTCTCTTGAAAAATCAACATGGTATCAGAGTGGGACCATGCCTAACTCCCTCACAGGAGGTCTTGGGAAAATAAGAGAGATAGCTTGAATTTGGATTCGGTTGGATTAATCTGAACAGTGAGAGAGATGCGATCAATGAAGGAATTAATGTCATGAGTAGTTGAATCCATTCCCAAAATATAAAGCCATTGATTGTAAATATGGACTTAGAAATGGAAATCCCATCATCGTATCTTCAAAGTAAAATGGATACACCCTTGTTGAAGAAAAGCCTTGGGTGTAATAAATATGGAAAACAAAGTGCACATTATAATTCTTCCTAGGATAGAAGATCTGGTAGCCTAGTGCATTTGGTTAGTTCTAGTAATTTATTTTCTCTTATGGGATGTGTGGAAGGTGTGGAAGAGGAGGGATATTTGGATTCCAGGACATGATCTTGTTCTCAATGCCTTTATTGTCCAATTGCTTTCTTTTATTGATTATTCACATATCAACGTATATTCAGGAAGCAACTACAAAACAAAAGAGGTGGTGGCCGTTTTGGTTAAAAATCAGCCGGTGATTGATATTAGAAGACTTATGATGTGCGTGGTCATGGATTACTTGCTTCCAAGAATGGCCTGTTCAGGATCTACTATGGAAAGGAGCGATCTTACAACATTAGCATTGAGTATAATACTCAATATTGTCTCTGACCTTCATTCCGTTTGGAAAGTGAATAAGCCAAATGAATTATCGAGTGCTCCTCCTCCCGACTTTAATCTGGAGACCAAATGGTATGAAACATAATGGTCCATGGTGTCTAGTATATCTACATAGAGAAACATGATGAGGGTGACCCAGAGTTGTGTGCTGTGGAAATCCTTGAAGCTCAGGGCCCCAACGATGCTTGCGATCCTATGCTCGTCTATGAATTTATTTAAAATATCATAGGCCTGGTTCCTTATTGTGGATTTTTCAAAGTTGGTGGAGATATCGTGATACCAAAATAAAACCTCTACGAAATTTTTTGAGACATTTCCATTGAGTTGCCAAAATGGTGGAGCTGCCAAGTAGAAGGATCCAACGGAATGCTATATTTTGACCAGTTTATTTGATCGATGGTTTCAATGGTATAATTGGGTCTCATTGTGCACAATCTTTTTAGTGAACATGTATCATCTGTCTGAGAAGAGGATAATTGAGATAAGGAATCTACGTGGTGATTTGGTAAAAAATTAATAATTAAAACATTGAATGACAATGTGAAAACTCATGGGATCGAATCGATTAGGTGATCACGGGCGGGACAAAATGGGATTTGCAATTTCCAATCTATTTAATTTCGGATGTAACTGTGTGCACCATGTGGTGCTAGTAGTGATGAAAATGATTGATGTCATCATTTCAAAATATCCAAGTAATGACATTACCATGAGGAAGATAAATAATATGGCATTGTTTCAAATCCTCCAACGCAGATGATGACACTGTATATTGATAAAATGTCAGTGGGTTTATGAGCATGAGAATATTTGGGAGGAATTTTTATAATGTGAAATGAAAATGCTTTTGAAAAC
>JASDQU011249041.1:10405-25428 GCA_032191745.1 Picea mariana
ATGTTCTTCTTGGTAAATACCTCTTCTGGTTCTCGTTCTTTAATCAAGTCTTTGTTATCTTTAGTAGAATCATGATATAACTCTTGCTCCTCTTCAAGGGATCGGTGACCCTCTTTGTGTTGAGATTTTATGTAATTTCAGAAGTTATTCCTAAGTGTAATTGTATTTTTTATTCCTAAGTGTAATTGTAAAAGGGCTTATTGATAATTCATATATTTTATGTCTTTTAGAGTATAAATAGAAGTTGTATCGAGTCATTTTGATCACTCATTGAATATAAGCACAAGAGAGTAGTACACACTTATCTACGAGGCTATTCTTGGTTCGTGTTTGGGTCTCTTTGGTCTTGATTTTGTGAAAGAGCATTGTATGCCATTGTACATGTTGGAGGAATCTATACCGAGGAAAGTTTGTGGGGTTTTCTTCCCCTTGAGGGTTTCCCTGAGGATATATCTTGTTCTTCTATGGATATCTATCTTTTAGTTGTGATCCCTTTTCATATTAATATATATATATATATATATATATATATATATATATGTATATATATATATCATCTCTCTTGAAAAATCAACATGGTATCAGAGTGGGACCATGCCTAACTCCCTCACAGGAGGTCTTGGGAAAATAAGAGAGATAGCTTGAATTTGGATTCGGTTGGATTAATCTGAACAGTGAGAGAGATGCGATCAATGAAGGAATTAATGTCATGAGTAGTTGAATCCATTCCCAAAATATAAAGCCATTGATTGTAAATATGGACTTAGAAATGGAAATCCCATCATCGTATCTTCAAAGTAAAATGGATACACCCTTGTTGAAGAAAAGCCTTGGGTGTAATAAATATGGAAAACAAAGTGCACATTATAATTCTTCCTAGGATAGAAGATCTGGTAGCCTAGTGCATTTGGTTAGTTCTAGTAATTTATTTTCTCTTATGGGATGTGTGGAAGGTGTGGAAGAGGAGGGATATTTGGATTCCAGGACATGATCTTGTTCTCAATGCCTTTATTGTCCAATTGCTTTCTTTTATTGATTATTCACATATCAACGTATATTCAGGAAGCAACTACAAAACAAAAGAGGTGGTGGCCGTTTTGGTTAAAAATCAGCCGGTGATTGATATTAGAAGACTTATGATGTGCGTGGTCATGGATTACTTGCTTCCAAGAATGGCCTGTTCAGGATCTACTATGGAAAGGAGCGATCTTACAACATTAGCATTGAGTATAATACTCAATATTGTCTCTGACCTTCATTCCGTTTGGAAAGTGAATAAGCCAAATGAATTATCGAGTGCTCCTCCTCCCGACTTTAATCTGGAGACCAAATGGTATGAAACATAATGGTCCATGGTGTCT
This sequence comes from Picea mariana, assembly GCA_032191745.1. Taxonomy (NCBI): domain Eukaryota; kingdom Viridiplantae; phylum Streptophyta; class Pinopsida; order Pinales; family Pinaceae; genus Picea; species Picea mariana. Next base: position 11,767 of record JASDQU011249041.1, read on the forward strand.
AGTATATCTACATAGAGAAACATGATGAGGGTGACCCAGAGTTGTGTGCTGTGGAAATCCTTGAAGCTCAGGGCCCCAACGATGCTTGCGATCCTATGCTCGTCTATGAATTTATTTAAAATATCATAGGCCTGGTTCCTTATTGTGGATTTTTCAAAGTTGGTGGAGATATCGTGATACCAAAATAAAACCTCTACGAAATTTTTTGAGACATTTCCATTGAGTTGCCAAAATGGTGGAGCTGCCAAGTAGAAGGATCCAACGGAATGCTATATTTTGACCAGTTTATTTGATCGATGGTTTCAATGGTATAATTGGGTCTCATTGTGCACAATCTTTTTAGTGAACATGTATCATCTGTCTGAGAAGAGGATAATTGAGATAAGGAATCTACGTGGTGATTTGGTAAAAAATTAATAATTAAAACATTGAATGACAATGTGAAAACTCATGGGATCGAATCGATTAGGTGATCACGGGCGGGACAAAATGGGATTTGCAATTTCCAATCTATTTAATTTCGGATGTAACTGTGTGCACCATGTGGTGCTAGTAGTGATGAAAATGATTGATGTCATCATTTCAAAATATCCAAGTAATGACATTACCATGAGGAAGATAAATAATATGGCATTGTTTCAAATCCTCCAACGCAGATGATGACACTGTATATTGATAAAATGTCAGTGGGTTTATGAGCATGAGAATATTTGGGAGGAATTTTTATAATGTGAAATGAAAATGCTTTTGAAAACAATATGGTGTGAATAAATATGCTATATAGGCTTATGAGAGAGGCCTATACAAGAATACATTGTCGTGAGTATTTTATGATACCAACAATGATCCAATACATGCAATGTAAGCATGTAGGGGACATCCTGCCTTCTTGTATGTTGTGGGTAGGGTTAGCACTGCATCATTTTGGTATGATAGCCTAAAATGTTTTTAAGGCCATGGATAAAGAGGAGTTGTGCAACTACCAGATTAATGCTTTGGGAATCGAGCCTTGTTCATGGTTGGTGTTTGCATCTGCTTGGAGCCAAGTCTTTGGCATAGTCAATGTCAATTATGATACAAACTATTCAACATTGTTAAGTATGTCATGATCACTTGAACCTATGGTGCATGTTTATGTCAAATGATATTCACGAGAATTGCATATGGAAAAGTGTAATATTGGAATGATTACCTTGGAAAAAAGACAAGAGAAGAACTATGGTTTCCATGTTTTGGATTACTTGCAATTTGTCATTGGAAGCAATGGATAGGAAAGAGGTGATCGATTGAATGCAAATCCATTTTATAGCCAATTGGGAATGCAAAGAGAGTCCTCTCGGATGGAAATAACCCTGATTTGGGTGTCTGAGTTTGTGAAGGCGTGTTTGGAAATATGCAAGGGGAAATAATGGAAAAGAGACAATGTTATTGTTGCATAGAGAGGTGTCTGTAAAATTTGTTGTTGCAATTATAGAAGACATGAGGAACTAGTGATGCACATGGTGTTCTATTGTGAATATTCTTTGCATTAATATGTTGATTGGGATACAACTGTGCATGCTGGCTATTCATGATAGAATCATGGTTCATAGAGGAGGCATCTAGTCAGGAGGCATAGAGCGATTTGGCCTCTGAGTTTGACAAGAAGGATCTTAGTCTCATACATTATTATTTGGAATTAGAATTATGTCAGATGAGATCTTCCTTGGTCAGGGAAAATATTTTGTGGAGATCCTGAAGAGGTTCGAGGTGTTGGACCGTAAACTGATGGCTACACCGATGGATACACTGATAGAATAAAATACGAAGTTATTGGATGATACAAATTCAAAGGCTATGGGTGCTAGATTATACAGAAAGATGATTGTATCATTAATATATTTGACGAATACAAGACCAAATATATATTTGGCTATGAACACCCTGATTCAGTACATGGTTGACCCCAAGCGTGTTCACCTGATTGCAGTAAAACATGTGATGAGGTACCATAAAAGTACAGTGGATTATGGGTCAAGTATGTTGTAGATAGTGAGATTAGTCTACTTGGATATTCGGATTCAGATTGGGCCAGTAGTGTTGCAAACCAGAAAAGTACATTGGGATGTTGCGTCACTTTGAGATCCGACATGATTTCATGGATCAGTAAGAAGCACTCATGTGTAGAACTCAGTACGGCTGAGGCAAAGTATGTGGAAGCATGTGAAACAAGTCCCAAAGTATTGTGGCTTCAGAAATTGTTGACTGGATTATTTGATATTGCGATAGAGTCGACCTGTATCTTGTGTGACAACCAGAGTTGTTTAATGTTGTCAAAGAACCTGATGTTTCATGATAGGTCGAAGCATCTTGAATGTAGGTATCACTATATCAAGGATATGGTGTAGAAGGGAGCAGTGAGGCTCCAATATGTGGCTACCGATGAGCAGGTTGCAGATGTGTTGATAAATCCATTACCAAGGAAAAAGTTTGAGTACTTCAGGGACAAGCTCGACGTAGTCCTTCAGAGGGAGTGATGGATTTAGATGTTATCGAAGGGTAGTGGATGTCATGATAACATGTTGTAGATATTGGAGATCTACCCACCGGCCTTGGATGCATGTTGCAGAGATGAGGTACAAATGTTATCATAGGGTATTGGATTTCATGCATAAGATATCTGAGTTTTTTGCGGGAAAATGGATAGTCTCATGATGACATGTTGTAGATATTGGAGAGCTACCCATAGGCCCTGAATGCATGCTATGAAGTCATTATGGATTTCCTGTGATGTATAGATTCATGAGTCTGATAGTCAATGGTCATGAGATCATGTGGATGGTGACAATGTTAGAGTCTGTGGCAGAAAAAATACCATCCTCATTAAGAGGGAGTGTTGAGATTTTATGTAAATTCAGAAGTTATTACTAAGTGTAATTGTATTGGTTATTCCTAAGTGTAATTGTAAAAGGGTTTATTTATAAGTCATGTCTTTTATGTCTTTTAGAGTATAAATAGAAGTTGTATCAAGTCATTTTCATCACTCATTGAATATAAGTACAAGAGAGTAGTATGCACTTATCCAGGAGGCTATTCTTGGTTCGTGTCTGGGTCTCTTTGGTCTTGATTTCATGAAAGAGAATTGTATGACATTGTACATGTTGGAGGAATCTATACTGAGGAAAGTTTGCAAGGTTTTCTTCCCCTTGAAGGTTTCCATGAGGATATATCTTGTTGTTCTATGGATATCTATCTTCCAGTTGTGATCCTTTTGCATATATATATATATATATATAGACACACACACAAAATATCAACTCTCTTGAAAAATCAACACTTCGTAGACTTCTTCCTTAGGTTCTTTCCTTGGAGATGCACAACCTTCTTCATCCAAGGGATGCTTAATATATGGAGGTTCTTCATTGATAAATTCTTCAATGTTTGGAGGGGGACCTTCGTCGATGTATATCTCTTATTCATGGTCACTCCATTATTCCCCATCTACATTTAACTCCAATATCTTGGATAAAACCCAAGGTTGATCATAGTTTTCTTGTATGCTGGAACATAGTGTCTTCACTTAGAAATATGCCTTAGCGAGATCATCGTCTACTGAGACTTTGAAACATTGCACATACCGCTCGACTATGAGGTCATTCTATTCTCATATTTGAGCACAAAGGTCAATATACATATGTACATCCTCACAATGATCAACCAATTGATTGAAAAAAATATGATCTGCTTGAATGCTTTATTTCAACCTTTGGGAGAAGTTTTCACATTGTTCTGGTTCTTCATCCTGAACAAGTGGAGCAACTATCAATGCATTTTTTTCATGAAGAAGATGAATACTCCTAGTAGAATATTATTCTCGCACATGGTGTGCTTCCCTTATGTCTCTTATAAGAAGATCCTAGAAGAAAACCTCTCCCTTGAGGGCTATTGTGAGTTCTTGAAGAGTGCCCTCACATGTCTGAGATTGTAGGTTCCCATACTCAAGAAATTTACTAATGAGATCTATGAGAGAAGATACAATTTTTGGTTTGAAACTATCTTTGATCCAATATTGTACATCAAATGATACAGAGACTACAAATAATTGTATGTGTACATCTTCATGTTCCCCCATACCCTGTATGTATTTCAAGAAATTTACAACATGAGTAACAACCAATACTTCAAATTTTGGAAAATTCTCTAACTATTCGTTCTTAAATTTGTTTGGGTATCTAGGGATGCTTTCAAATTCAATACAAGGAAACCATTCCTGAAAATCCATAAATCCATTACTTGGGAAACAAACAACTCAAAATGTGTTATTGGAGTCACTGAATGATCTCTCTAGGATCATCAATAGGAAGGTGAGGGAACTACCCTCAGTGGAGTCTCCAGGTAAAATTTTAAGGTAAGGGCTTCGAGAGAAAGTTTACCAAAGATGCATCATTGAAGAAAATGAATCAATCCTCCCCAAAAATGGTGCCAAAATGTCATCGAAGGATTTGTACTTGTGAAAATCCCAACACAAGACTCCCAAATCTTGTGTAACCATGGATAACCTACCATTGTCACCTTAGTAGGGACCTCCCTCATTTTAGTGATGGAAGAGGTCCACCACAAAGGAGGCTTCCCTAGTGACATGAAGGGATCAAATAGCAAGTTTAGTAGCCAAGACTACAACCCCCTATATTGATCACCGAATGATTGTTCTAGGTCAACAAAGATAAGAGGTTTGAAGATGATTTGATACCTGTCTAGAAAAAAAACACTTTACGACATATATATAACAATTTCCAAGCTCAATCATGCAATAAACACCTCTTTAAAACACTAGAAAAGTTAGATTACTATGGTTGTTGCAAATTGCAACAGTAAAATAGTCTTATAACAACAATACATAATTTGTAACAACAACAACAATAAGTGCTCAGAAATTCCACAATTGACCATGAAAATTAAGCATGCAATCAATATAATATTATTCAATTGTTAGATGTAATTTATGAATGATTTAGGTATAATGTAGCCAACCTCTAACTGAGGAACATTATGTGCAGAAAAGACATTAAATCATAAGATTTTATACTTAATAATTTCTTGTAGCTTCCTAGCTACAGATCACACACATATTTAATCATTTGATTGATACCATATTTTAAATGCATCTAACAACATAAAGAAAACCATGAATGCAACTGGTCAAGCAACAACAAAATACCCAACATTCATATAAAACATTTACACAACGAAATAAAATAAGACAACACATAAACACGTATCTATTAATAATTAACCAACTGGCTACATATGGAGGATGAACCTCCCTGTTAGAAAAACAGGATTGCGGAGCAAGAAAATAAAAACAAATGCGGAAATAAAACACAAAAGATACACAATACAATAGAGACACATATATACATGTTCACCCAGTCTGGGCTACGTCCACTAGAGAAATTACTAGGTCCTTCATTTTTATTATCCAACAAATGAAGGGATACAACCTACAACATAATCACTATAACTTCCTCTTCTTTCTCTCACAGTCTCCTCTCTTAGAATACAATATTCACAATAATACATAGCTGCAATACAATTCCCTCATAAAAGAGGGTTTCCTTCTAGGTAAAGTACACCTAACATAACTTCTACCGTCAGATCTGCGACCTTATAATGAACGGTCCAAATTTACTATGAAATTACAATATATATTTACAAGGCAATTTTTCCTTTGGGGTATTTTCTCCAAAACCCCCATCGAGGAACGTTGTCCCCCGAACCCCCACCAAGGGCCCGCTTTCCCCCGGACCCCACAGGGGGGGAAATCCCCCCTGCAACCCCCCCACGTGGAGGGGTTTACAATATTCTGGGGTGTACAATCTTCATGGGGTATAAACATGGTTGAAAACAAAGACCTATGAATCGTGAATATAATTAGGCTCCACAACCAATAATATCCCACTTGGAGACTGATCTCAACAACTCCACCATTGTTGTATCTTCTAGACTATGATCCTTCTTGGACCTGAAAAACTTCTCATCTTCACCTTCATGCTTGAAGACCAACTGAAACTGAGAAGGAACTTAGTTTATCCCCGGTTACTCCCTTTGTTAACATGTCTGCAGAATTCTGGCTAGTGTGTATCTTTTCCAACTTCAAATGTCCATCTTCCAAGATGAATCATATGAAATGGTACTTTAGATGTATATGCTTAGTCTTCGAATGGAAGGCTGAGTTCTTTGAAATATGAATGACACTCTCATAGTCACAATACAACCTGTTTCTTTCTTGTTTCATTCCCAATTCCTCCATAAACCTCTGTAACCAAATCATTTCTTTACTAGCCTCTATAGTAGCAATATACTCTGCTTATGTTGTTGAAAGTGAAAGAACCTTTTGTAGTTTTGAAATCCAACTTACTTTTGTTCCTCCTACAGTAAAAACATACCCCGTGGTGCTCCTCTTACTATCTTTATCACTTGCTATATCTGAATCAACATATCCCTATAGAACAGTGTCAGAACCTCCAAAACATAATGCATGAGTAGCAATACCTTTCAAATACCTGAGAATGCATTTTACTTCCTCCCAATGTTCTTTACTTGGATTGTTCATATACCTACTCACAACTCCCACTGCATGTGCAATATCTGGTCTTGTGCAAACCATCGCATACATCAAGCTGCTAACTACTGATGAATAAGGGACCCTGGACATGTATTCTATATCCTCTTGTGTCTTGGGACACATTTCCTTAGTTAATTTGAAATGGTTGGCCAAAGGTGTACTAATTGATTTTGTGACGTAGCACCCCTACCTCAGCAGGGTCTGCTTGACCTCCCGGTATTTTGATATTCCTATTTACCTGAGCCAAAGTGGCTCTTAAGTTCCCACTGGAACCTTCAATGCATATAAAATGACTTCCTCCACACTTCCCTGAGCTGAAGTGGCTCTTTTGCGTATCAGGGATTCCCGAAAACAACTTCCTCTACACTTTTGACTTCCGAAATGACAATATCTATGAGCACCCAATCAACATTTCTCATTCCTCTAGATCTAACGGCTATTATCTCTCCTGAGCTTACGAGTGTTGAAAGACACTCAACCTTAACCTCTCTGTTGATCCATTGGATTCAACGGTCCATGGATATCTGTGATTCTCCCTCTGAGAATTCCAACCGTCCGTTCAAGTTCTCAAAGACTCCTAGCCAAATAAATTGGCGTCTTTCCTCCTGATCTTGGCTTCTACAAGGTGACCTCGACCCTCGTCCTTCCTTTGAACTTTCTCAGACCGTATCCTTCCTGAGCTTGGTTTTGGCTGCAAACTCAAGGATTTCAAGGGATTCTTGCACACACTCCTTGTGGTTCTCACGATAATCTTTGATTATATGATGTCTCCAACTCTGCACACTCTTTGCGATAGAAGTTCTTCAACCACTCTTTAGGTTGGAAAAGTCTCAGACTTCAACCTGGCTTGTGCACACCTTGCATAAATCTATGCTATATTTCACTTCTGTTGGTATAAGAACAACTCTATCTCTCCTGAGCTTTTCTGAGGTAAAACCCAGAATCTCATCAACGCACTCCTTGCAGGAATTCTCATTTAGAGAAGAAATTGAAACTTATCCTCTCCCTCTCACAGACTTCATACATTCAACATGAAATCATGCACATAAAGCATTGAAACAAATGCATAATAGAGCATATAAGAAAACTGTAAGCATACCATTCAATAGATGCAAACAGTAACCACAACAACACCATGAAATTGAGTCAAAGCATTCTTATACTAATTCAAGTGCTTCTGTACATGGTTTCTATAGAAACAACTATTTTCTTATACAACTTCTATATGATCTGTTCTTCTCTTCTCTCCTATGCTCTCTTTCTCTACCGCTTCTACTCATAAAATGAGAATAATGATAATACCATACCTACGTGGGAGCTTCCTTGAATTTTCCCTTCTACATCTCTAAGCTATCTTATCAAATTAAAATCTCTACAACTACTTTACATTGATTACATTAATTGCCTACAACCAGTAGATGAGAGAAAACGCTCAAGATCTGCCTTATAATCCCCAAAACATTTAATAACCATTACGTCCTCCCAGCTATTACATTAATGTTTCATCTTTTTGAAATTTAAAATATCTCCAAAATGTGCGCTGGTGCGTATCCAGCTGTCCTCCGCTTGCACTTTGTTGGCGATGCTCCTGCATCATACTCCTCTGGCTGAAAAATTCATGGACTCCTGTCCATGAGATCTTGCACTGTCTATCCATGTTTATGGATATCCGCTTCATTTTCCCAACTGGCATCCTCAATCGGGTGTCCTTTCCACTTTACTAAATATTCAAAAATGTTCTTCTTCTGGTCTTCTTGCTAACTCTCTGATCAATGATTTTTTCCCTAGTCTTCTTGCTATAGGCATCTGTTTGACCCAATGAAATTCCTTTTGATTATCTTCTCCTCTCGCTTCATCTACTTTGTAGGGATACAGATCTACTACATTGAGTATGGGTGATATGCCCACATCATCTAGCAATTCTATTTCGTAAGCATTGGCCTCAAATTTTCGTAAGATCTTACATGTCCCTATCTTTTTCATCTTCATCTTGTTATATGTTCCCCTTGGGAACCTTTATTTTATTAGTTGTGCTAATACCAAATCTCCCACTTCTAATTGAATCTCTCTTATGTGTTGATCTGCTCTGTGCTTGTATTCCTAGTTGGAACTCTGCAACCGCTCTTTAATCTTACTGTGGAGCTCCTGCATCTCTGCTGCAAAATCTTCCGCTCCAACACTTTTGAACTCATTCTTATACAAGTCTCTCAACTCAAATACTCCTCTTGGCTACATTCCATACATTATTTGAAATGGGATCTGTCCTGTACTTCGGTTAGGTGAGTCGTTATATGCAAATTCCACTTGCAACATAATCTGATCCCACTAACTATGTTTAGCTACTAAACTCCTCAATAAATCTCCCAAGCTTTGATTTACTACCTCAGTTTGTCCATCCATATGAGGGTGATATGATGAGCTAAAAGATAAATTCATCCCCAGTTTCTTCCATAGTGTCCTCTAGAAATGACCGACAAATTTGGTATCTCTGTCTGAAACAATACTCTTGGGTAAACCATGAAATTGAACAACTTCTTTGAAAAATAGATTTGCAATGTGTGTTGCATCACTGGTTTTTTGACATGGAATAAAATGTGCCATTTTTGAGAATCTTCTGACTACCACGAATATGGAATCATAACCTCTCTGTTTCCTCAGCAGTTCTAACAAAAAATCCATGCTTACCGCATCCCACGACCTCTCTGGTATTGGAAATGGTTGATACAACCTTGTATTCTGTCTTTTCCCCTTTGCGTGCTGGAAAATTCTACATTTGTTCACAAATTTCTTGGCATCTGTCCTCATCCCTGGCCAATAATACAAACTGTTCAATTGTGAAAATGTTTTGTCATGGCCTAAAATTCCATCCAATCCCCCACTATGCTTTTCCTTCAAAATGTTTTCTCTCATAGAACTCTTCGAGATACACGACTAATTTCCTTTGAACAACAATCCATACTGAATTAAATATTCAATCCATTGGATTCTATCTCTCAGAACAAGATTCTCACATGCTTCATAAGCGTCCTTAAAATATGAATCATCTCTGTACATTTCCTTAAGGCTATCAAAACCTAAGGTATTCACACGAAACTCCTGCAGAATCAAACATTTCCTTCCTAATGCATCAACAACCTTGTTAGCATTTCCAGAAATGTGATTTATAACAAAAGTAAAGTTCTGCATGAACTCAACCCATTTTTCATGTTTCTGGTTCAGTTTTTCTTATTTGGTTATAAACTATAAGGCTTGGTTGTCACTATACAAAACAGACTCTTTCGGAACTAGGTAGTGCCTCCATTTCTTCAATGCCTGTATGACTGCATAAAAATCCTTGTCATACGTGGAATAATCCCTTTTAGCATCGCTCAACTTCTCACTAAAGTATGCAACTGGTCTATTGTTTTGACTTAAGACTGCTCCAATCGCAAATCCACTTGCATCACATCTCACTTGAAATTTCTTACCAAAATTTGGCAAAACCAGAAATGGTTGTCCATTTATCTTCTCTTTTAACAACTTGAAACTTTTCTCCTCTTCCTCTGTCCAATGAAAAGATTTATGTCTTTTCTTAACTGTGTCCATCATTGATGCCCAAATTCCACTAAAATTCCTGATGAACTTCCTGTAAAAACTGGCTAGTCCATGGAAGCTTCTGTCTTCAAAGATATTCCTTGGAAACAACCACTCTTTGATTTCTCTTACCTTTTCAAGATCCATATTTAACTCATTCTAAGAGATCATGAACCCCAATAAATGAGTTCTGTCTTCCTAAAAGATAACTTCTTCAGATTTATCCACAACTTCTCTTGTTGCAACCTCCTCATTACTAAAGCTAAATGTCTCAAATGTTCTTCCTCAGTCTTACTGAAGATCAATATATCATCAAGATATAAAATTACAAACGTCCCAATGAAATCTTTCAAGAATTCGTTCATCAATCTCATAAAATTACTTGGTGCATTCGTCAAACCAAACAACATGACAAGCCATTCATACAGTCCTTCATTCGTCTTGAATAATGTCTTCTATTCATCACCTGCCCTCATTCTAATATGATGATATTTGATTTTCAAATCAATTTTTGAAAAAAACTTTGCTCCACTCAAGAAATCCATCAAGTCATCCATCCTGGGTAAAGGAAATCTGTACCTGATGGTGATTTTGTTTATAGCCATCGAGTTTGTACACATTCTCCATCCACCATCCTTCTTTGGACTTAACATTGTTGGCACAACATATGGACTCAATATTTCTCTGATCAACCCTTTGTCCATCAAATCCTGAACCTTCTTGACTTCCTCATTCTCCCGCGGTGTCAATCTGTACGCTGCTTTGTTAGGTAAAATCACTTCTGGTATAATGTCGATGTGATGGCTTATACTTATGATGGGCAGCAATGAAAAAGGTAAATCATCCACCACTATATCAACAAAATTCTCCAGCAGCTCTTGAATCTCCTTAGATAGATCATCTATTGAGGTACTGGTCAAAATGACTCTAGGTTTTCTCACCACAAAAACTGCATNGTTAGGTAAAATCGCTCTTGGTATAATGTCGATGTGATGACTTATACGTATGATGGGCGACAATGAACAAGGTAAATCATCCACCACTATATCAACAAAATTCTCCAGCAGCTCTTGAATCTCCTTAGATAGATCATCTATTGAGGTACTGGTCAAAATGACTCTAGGTTTTCTCACCACAAAAACTGCATTTCTTCTTCTTTCTTGACTTCATCTAGAAGTTCCTTCCCACTCATGAGAAGTATAGTATTATTTGTTTTTTCTTTCACCTTCTTGTCTTCAATTGGTAGCAACATATGTGTCCTACCATTCTTCTCCAAGGTATAGGTATTATTTCATTCGTCATGAATAACATTTCTGTCATATTTCCACGACCTCCCCAACAAAAAATGATAGACATCTATGGGAATAACATCACATAATATCTCATCTCTATATCCCCCTTATCTTAAATTCAACTAAACATCGTATAGTGACTGTTACCTGATGTCCTTTTTGTAACCATGAAACTTTGTATGGGCTTGGATGTGCAACTATTTCCAATTCCAGCTTTTCCACCATTTCTGTGGATACTAGATTATCCATGCTTCCACTGTCAAAAATTACCTTGCATACCCTATCCTTGGTCTTGCAATTGGTTATAAACAAACGGTTCCTCTGGATTGGATTCTCTATCTCTTTCTCTGACTTCAAGAGAATTTTCCTCACCATTAAGGATCTTCCACCTTCTGCATCTTTTGCCTCAGCATTTCACTTTTGCGCTTCTAAAATGTGAGCTTTTCCTCCTCCATATCTTTTTCTATTGGGACATTCAAAATATTTGTGTCCTATCTTTCCATAGAAAAAACACTTTATTTCATGTCCTCTGCCTCTTCCTCTTCCTCTTGTTGAAGGAAAAGTGTTCCTATCAGCAAATGATCCTCCTTTTGAGCTTCCTCCCCTTTCTAGGTGGATATGAGGTTTCTTTTCTTCATCCTTGGGATTCTTTACTCTGTCTTGGGAAATTTCTTTTCCTCTGCTCTGAATTATACCTCTACCCCTTTGACCTTCTTTTGGGATAATTTCACTTCTGCCTTTGAAGCAATCTAATAAGCATCTTCTACATTCTTGATTTTCACCATGCTCATCTCATATTGAATCTTGTATCTTAGACAATTCATGTATCTGGCGACTTTCATCATCACTCTCGCGATGACCAGCTCTGATGTTTAACCTATAAAATTCTTTAGTGTATTCCTTCACTGTCATCCCTTTCTGTCTCAAATTCTGCATTCTTCGAAACAGATTAATTTGGTAATCCCTGGGTATGAATTTGGATTTCATCTTCTCTACCATCCTGTCCTAGTTTTTAATTATTTGTTTTCCTTTGCAATGGATGTCAAAATGCAGTTCATCCCACCACAGTGTTGCATGCCCTTTCAATCTAGTGACAACTTGTTTTACTTTCTTATCTTCTTCGATATCCTCATAGTCAAAGTATTTATCCAGAGCTCTAAACCAATCTAGCAGCTCATCCACATCTAAGTTTCCTTCATACATTGGGATGTCCATTTTTTCTCTAGCCCCTATGCTTGCAACAAATTTGAAAAGACGTTCTTCTGCAACATCTTCAGCTACAACTTCTTTTTCCGCTCCAACTTCGTTTTCACTTTCAGCCTCACTGATATCTCCAGTATCAGGTGTTCATCTATGTGCTGTCTCCATAGCATCCAATTGAGCACGAAGTTCTCTCATTTCACTTTCCACGGCTGGATCGGGCATAAGTCTCTCTTGAAATCTCCTTGGCAGCATTGTTTCAATCTGTCCACACAGAATTCAAATCACAACTTGCCTTCTATCCTCTCTCTCCTACATAAAACAATGATTGTAAGCTCTAATACCACCTGCCACAACACCCCTACCTCAGCAGGGTCTGTTTGATCTCCCGATCTTTGGATCTTCCTATTTCTCTAAGCCGAAGTGGCCTTTAGTTACCATTGGAACCTTCAATGCATATAAAACCACAGGTCATTCTAGAAGTTACTCCCGCATGAACAAGCACCAGGCATGAACCTCTATTTCCACATTGTTAATGTTTAAGCCATTATTATAGTTCTTTGCATTTCATTAGATAACAATAGCATAATACAAGATCACTTAGAAATACACAATCAAAAGAGACACAATATTTATCTTGGGAAACCCTCTAGGGGAAGAAAACCCATCAAAACTTCCTTATTATAGATAGCCAATACAATGCCAAGAGATCTCTTAAACTAATGCAGAATATCCTCTCCTAGATATGTTCCACTCTCTCTCCTTCTTCTATAACTGCAATTCTGAAACTTGTCTTACAAATGAGAAAGTGAGTTGTGTGTCTAAGTGAGGCGCTAGCCTCCTTATTTATACAATATTGGCACGTGTGAAGTGTCTCTTCACTGGCAGGGCCGACTTCTCCAACTGGGTGGTTATAACCACCTTTATTATGTTTCAGGGCCTCTTTGATATATTCTGGGGCCGACTTCTTCTTTTGCCTTTTACAATTACAAT
>JASDQU011249042.1:0-25609 GCA_032191745.1 Picea mariana
GGTTTGGAGAACAAGGTTTGATAACACTACACACAAATGGATTGCAGTTGAAATATCAACATCGAGATTTAGGAAACATTCACAACTAAAACTTGATCTAAATACTTGAAATAGACAAAAATAAACTCTTCATGTAACAAATGAAACAATTGATAAGATCAAAAAGGAGATTGGAAGACTCAAAGCTACTGGAGTGTAACCATCATCACCACTTCTTAAAATGCATCACAGAAAAACTTGAAATATCCAACCAATTTCCTGTATTATGTTGTATACAACTTTGGCCCTTGGATGTGGCCATATGAATGCTCAATGTAACCATGATTGTATCCACTCTAGTAATCAAGTTTTACTTTGAATTAGATGTCCACATCTTCAAGTAGATGTATTTGAGTAGACACAATCTATAATGGTTATGCGCTTTGGTGGAGATTAAAATAAGGATTGTGCATGAGGTTGTCCAATTTACAGGGAAACATTTGACTAAATATTTGCTCAAAACCATTATGATATCTTATGTTCTATGTACCTTTTCACTAAATGGGTAATGTTGTAGATATTTTACTCAATAGTTAAACCATTTTGTTTTAAAAAAGTCATAACTCATCCAATGAACATAGTTCACACTTGCACACATTACATATATATGTATAAAAATGTATGCATCCATGAAGAGGTAAAGCTATCTCTATAACAATTTTGAAAATTGGAGTGACCCTTGAAGAAAGGACCAAATATGTATAAAAATGTACACATCCATGAAGAATTAAGACTGTCTCCATAACAATTTTGAAGAATGGAGTGAATCTTTAAGCAAGGACTAAGAAGATCAACCATGTAAGCACAGTGCTCCACCCTAGGTGCAAAAAAAAATCTCCACTCACACAATTGCTCTACCATGCTAGTACAACCTTGTAGTGAGGTATGGTGGAATTTACTCATTTCCTGTAGATCTCATTGCAACATAGAGTTGGCAAAACATGTGCTAAAAAATCTTCTTAAGCTAGACCCTGAAAACGTTTGAATTTATGTGTTGCTTACAAACATCTATGTTTCCATTGGAAGATGGGAGAATGTCAGAAAGGTAAGAGTAATGTTAAAAGACAAGGGGTTGAAAATAAATCTAGGATGCACTTGGATTGAGATCAAAGGATAGGATTCATGCATTCATAGACAATGAGCATTCCCATAAATAAAGAAAATCCACTTTATGTTGGATACCCTTGTTGTACATATGGGTGATTCAATGTATAAAAATAGACCCAATATTTTTCTCCATTGAATGGATAGAAAAGAGAAGGAAAACATCCTTTGCAACGACAATTCAAAGCTAAATGTTTGAAATTTGGGTTTTTTAGTATCAAGAGTGGAGAGCCTATCAAGACTACTAAGAACAACAATTTTTGCGGTATCTATCACAATCGTACTAAATGCATCTCCAAGATTTGTATGCAAGATATGTAAACTTCTTCCCAAGTTTTAGATATCAATAATATTCTCATGGAAATTGTTAGTGATGCTACAAAAACCAAGCAACAAGACTTTGTCATAACCACAAATTTATGCTTATTTCTTTACTTTGCATTATGTCCAAGAATTGTTCCTTTTCCTAGGATGACATAGTACTTTGGAATTATAGAGGTGTTGGATTTTAACCTAAGGGTAATCAATTCTCGTATAAGGTTATTGTTAGGTACCAGATCTGTTATAATAGCAGAAAACATAAATACTATGGAGAATAACAACAAAACAACAAAATATAAGGAACCACAACACCAAAATAATATCTTTGATAAGAAACAATTTTCGAGGGGGAAATCTCCAACATAGTAGTTCTTTATTACAATAATTCTCAAGACAACGAATTTCTATGCCCTTGACTCCTATTTATACTAAATATATCTACCAAAAGAACAATCTAGAGGAAGATCTTTCTAGAAGCGGAAGCTTCTATAAGGTCTTCTTACATTTAACTAATTCTTCCTTATTACTAGGCCTTATCAATATTATCCTTTATTACATGGAAAATATATTTTTCTATCTATGTGAGGGGTTAGGGAGGTTAGGTCCCTAACATTCCCTCCCATTTAAAAACATCTTTGTCCTCAAGGATTGAGATGAGGAAATTGTTGCAAAATGGTAGTTGGCTCCCAGGTGGCATCTTCTGGTCGTGCATCCTTCCACTAAACTAAAACTTCCTTGATAGTGTGTTGGTGGAGACGATGCTCGCAATGGTCCAAAAATGCTTATGGTTGCAACCAAATGGAACCTTCTTCATCCAACTCATGCAGACTAGTCTGAGTATGGCACCTAGTGCCGAGCACTTTCTATAAGCACAAAACATGAAAAACATGTTGGAGCTTAGAGTGACTGGGAATGTAACCTCCCTAGCCATCAACGGGTCGGGCAATGCTACTACACGGAATATACACTTGTATAATATATATGTGTTTTAATCGAAATTAAACACAAAACACAGAGTTACTATTATGATTCAGATTTAAACAAGATTAATAGTAAAGCTACATGCAACGGAACACATGATAACATTCAAGCATCACAAAACATGCAGAAAGTACATAATTAAGCATAGAAATGATACTTATATTTTAGTTGAAGTAAATCCACCAACTGCGTGCAGACCTTCCACGAACCTCCCAACCTTAGACCCTGCTGAGTTGTAATTTTTCTTATAGGCTGGTGAGCCAAGTGATTATAAGATGAGAAACTTATATGTTTATATCAGAGCATATAAGTTTCCCAGCGAACAGAACCTTAGACCTCCTAGTGAATCTCGTTTTTGGAAAAACCATGGAAAATTAGCCCATGAGTGAAATTTAGCCCCTAAAATCATTTATGGGCTCGACCTTGGGGTATTACAATTCCCTCCCCTTAATTTTTCACTGTCCTTAGTGCAACTCATTAATAAAACAACAACAAGATTTCCAAAATATTTAAAAAGATGCGGGTACTCTTCCCACATAGCATCTTCATGCTCCCATGTTGCGTCCTTAGGACCGTACCAAGTCCACTGAACTTTTACAAGCTCTATGGCTTGATTCCAGAGATGCTTTCTTTTCTGGTCCAGTATACGCACCAGATGCACCTGCAAGATGCCTTATTTATCCACCTGAATCACATTCCAATCGATTACATGATTAACATTAGGTATATATTTCTTAAGCAATGAAACATGAAACAAATTATGTACAATCATGGATGCAGGTAATGCAAGCATATATGCAACTGGTCCAATCCTTTCTAGGATTTCAAATGGTCCACAAAATTAGGCTGCCAACTTGGAACAATTTCCTAGCTTCAGGTAACTTCTATTAGCTTTCACTTTCAGGAAGACATGCTCTCCCACTTTAAACTCTCTATGGGTTCTGTTCTTATCAGCATAACTTTTCTGCTTCTCTTGGGCAGCATTCAAATTCTGCTTAATTTTCAACATTTGTTCTTCCATTTCCTTGAGCAACTCTGGTCCAACTATTGCTCTATCAGTTGGGTTATCTGATGTAGGAGCATCGCCGACATCAAGCGAGCCAGCACGGAAGAAATCAGACAGTTGGACAAGCGCCAACACACATTTTGAAATTCCCTTAGATTGTTGCGCCATCTTAAATGAAGTCATTTAAGAAGAGACGCACTTGTGTAATGTAATCGGACCTTGAGAAACTCACTCTCGTCCTTAGTAGGTAGGAGGCATTTAAAGTAGTTAATGCAGGTAGATAGAATTTAATTCTAGATTAGACAGTTTGAGAGCGCAAGAGGGAAACGAGATATAGACACCCTCATTGTGCATTTTAACATTATTCTGAAGAAGGAAGAGCAAGAGCATGCAGAGAGCTGTGTAAGAAAACCCCTGTATATACATTTGAATTAATAGAAAGAATTGGTTCAAATTCATGGTTTGTGTTGTTCTCTGTGTATGAATGATATGCTCCTGAATGTTTGCTTCCTGTTATACATTTGCTTTATGTGCTGTGTATATGCTTTCATGTTTGAGTTTGAAGTCTGAAGGAAAGGAGGAATGAGTTTCAATTGTTCCTCTATCTGAGCAAGATTCCTACAAGGAGTGTAGTGGAAGTGTTCGCAAGGAGTGCGTCAACAAGAATTCAAGGTTGCGTCTCTGAAGCTCAAATAGTTTTACTTTTGTTCTCATTTCCCCAGAAGTGTAGTTGGGCACAGGAGCTGTGCAAGGAGTGTGCAGTCCAAGTGAAGTTCAGGGTTGCAAACCTAAGCCAGAATTTAAAAGACTGCTGCTGCAGGAGTGCGCAGGGTCGAAGGAATTCAACACTTCGACATGTTTGGAGGTTGTCGCAAGGAGTGCGTGCAAAGATCCTCTTTGAGGCTCGAAGTTGTGAGAAGCTCAGGAGGAGTAAGGCTTTTGAAAACATTGAGGGGCATCAGAAGTTTGTAGCGCAAGCGGATAAGTCCAGGGAAGAGTCCTTGGTTTCCTTCGTAGAAATCATCAAGGGAAAGAGACAGACGATTAGGATCTTGTGGAGAGGATTTATGGAATCCCACCAGTCGTCCGATCTGGTAGAGAAGCGAGGAGGATACGGTAGTGTGCGGAGTTCACCACAGGAGAACGTGAGCCGCTGGATCCTCGCCCAGTTACCCGTCAGCTGTTGTATTAGCTGAGAGTTGCACAAGGGTTAAGTCCATGAACGGGAGGAGGAAAGTTTTGACGAGAGGCGTGGTCATTGGAATTTCGTCATTCATGAAATTAGGAGTCACGAGGATGAGTGATTGGGAATTTTCATAGTGAAAATCCTGGAATCAATTTGAGCCGTCCATCGTGCGGAGACAGGTGGTGATAATTGGGCACCTGTCGGCATTTCAGCGACCGGGGTTTTAAGTTGTCAAAGAAATTATGTCATCAGGTCACCGAAAGTCTCGAAATTCTAAGGTTGAATCAGGGTCGCCCATCTACTTGGGACACGTGTCAGCAGATTTGAAGAAGTTGGGATTCGACATTTCAGAGGTCCTGAGGACAAGATACTCTTGCAATTCGAAATCGCGAAGTCCGAAATCCCGATGAGGAGGTAAGTTACGTGTGGGGCCCAGCTGACGTCGCCTCGTCGTAACAGGGGAATCAGGAATTTCCAAGGTGAAAACCCCGAAGCATACGAGAGCCGTCCATATTTGAGCACACGTGGCAATAGTCTCAACTTTCGGAGAAAGTTCTGAAAGAAAATTCATATCGAGAAATCGACATTCGTGAGATCGGGGAAATCGAAGGCCAAAGCATTTCGGCCTTTGAAGTCACGAAATCCCGACAAGGGGTAAGACTGCGGTCATATAAGAGAAGGTCGCATGGATTAGGGCATAGCCAGGAGGGCTAGAAGCAAAAAGGGAGCGCATCAGGATATCAAAGATCGGGAATTCAAGGAAGCAAGTGGTTGCGACATCGAGGATTGCGAAACCCCGAAACTCGATTTTGACTTTCTATTGTGAACGAAGAAGGGATCGGGCCTAGAGACTGTGAGGAGCCGAAAAGATCTGTGGGTCCATTTCAAAGGAGATTCCAGTGAAGAATCAAAAGAGCCACTCCGGCTCGAGGGTGGATATTGAATGATCCTTAAGATCGGGAGGTCAGCACAGAGGTCTCTATCGAGGCAGAGGGTGCGGTCTGCGTCAGTTTGGTATCAGAGCTTAGAAAATCTTATTTTCTTTCTGTAGCAGGAAGAAGGAAGATTCACCATGCCGCCAAGGAGAAGAGATAGACAATCACCCAATCCAAAGGAGGAAAGGGAGACGTCCAGAGGAAGGGGTAGACGAGTGCAGAATTCAGAAGTAGAAAGAGATCTGCATAACATACGTGCCAGACTTGTGGACATGGAGATAAGAAAAAAACGCATAGCTGATGTAGGAGATATCAGTGAGTCCGAAAGTGAAGACGATGCTGGACATGGAGATGAATAAGTCACAGCAGAAGATGCAACCAATGAACGCTTTCTTAAAGCTATTGCAAGGATGGGTGCAAAGGCGAAGATGGACATTCCAATTTATGAGGGAAATATGGATGTAGAAGAACTTCTAGACTGGATTAGAGCTCTAGACACATATTTTGACTATGAAGATGTCGAAGAGGACAAGAAGGTCAAGCATGCTGTCACGAGATTAAAAGGACATGCAACATTGTGGTGGGATGAACTACAAGCGGACAGGCGTTGCCAAGGAAAACAAAAAATTAAGAGCTGGGACAGGATGATTGCAAAGATGAAGGCAAAATTCATTCCCAGGGATTATCAAATTTCTCTGTTCAGGAGAATGTAGAACCTGAGACAGAAGCTGATGTCAGTGAAGGAATATACTGAAGAATTTTACAGGTTGAATATCAGGGCAGGTCATCGTGAAAGCAATGATGAAAAAGTAGCTAGGTATATGAATGGCCTGAGATATGAGATTCAGGATGAGATGAGTATGTTGACCATCCAAACGGTGGAAGCTGCTTATCAGATGGCTCTAAAAGCGGAGGAGAAGATGAGCCGAAAACAGAGTCAGCAGGGCAGAGGCAGAAGTCATCCAAGAGGCAAATCAGTTGCCCAGGATAGAACCCAGAAGCCCAAGGAGGACTGGAAGAAACCTCAGACACGGACAGAGAGAGGTGTAACTTCGCAGCGAGGGCAACATAATGAACAGAGAGGAGATTATGTTGACAACGACACTTTTCCTCGTACTAGAGGCAGAGGAAGAGGAAGAGGTGGAGTAATTACATGCTTCACATGTGGAAAGAATGGGCACAAGTCTTATGAGTGTCCAAAGAAAAAGAAAGAAACTGGAGAAACTCACATCACCGAGGCACAAGGGCGAGATGTTGAGGCAGAAGATGCTGAAGGCAGAAGATTGCTGATGATGCGAAAATTCCTTTCGACACCAGAGAAAGAGGTGGAAAGTTAAGTACAAAGGACCAGACTTTTTAGGACTGCTTGCAAGACCAAGGACATGGTATGCAAGGTCATTATGGACAGCGGTAGCACGGATAATCTCATTTCAACCGAGATGGTAGAGAAGTTGGAGCTGGAGACGACTGAACATCCAAGCCCATATAAAGTTTCGTGGCTACAAAAGGGACATCAGGTAAATGTCACTAAAAAATGTTTAGTTGAATTTAAGATAGGAGGATATAATGATAAGATATTATGTGATGTCATTCCTATGGATGTTTGTCATCTATTGCTAGGTAGACCATGGAAATATGACAGAAATGTGATTCATGATGGGAGAATGAACACATACACCCTAGAGAAGAGTGGGAGGACACACATGTTGCTTCCAATTAAGGATAAGGAGGTAAAAATGGAAGTAAGCAACACTGTACTTCTCATGAGTGGGAAGGAACTCCTTACCGAGGTTAAGAAGAAGGAGGAACCACAATTCATTGTGGTTGGGAAACTGAAAATTGTTCTCACTAGCACAAGAGTGGATGATTTACCAGAGGAGGTTCAGGAACTGCTGGAAGAGTTCGCTGACATTGTAGTGGATGAATTGCCTCATTCGTTGCCACCGATAAGAAGTGTGAGTCATCATATTGATCTCATACCAGAAGCCAGTTTTCAAAACAAAGCCGCGTACAGATTGACGCCGCAAGAGAATGAGGAAGTTAAGAGGCAAGTCCAGGATTTGTTGGACAAAGGATTAGTCAGGGAAAGCTTGAGTCCATGTCCTGTTCCAACAGTACTCAGTTCGAAGAAAGAAGGAGGTTGGAGGATGTGTATTGACTCGAGGGCGATTAATATGATAACCATCAGGTACATATTTCCATTGCCAAGGATGGATGATCTGATGGATTGCTTGAGTGGAGAAAAGTATTTTTCAAAGATTGATTTGAAAAGCGGTTATCACCAGATTCGCATGAGAGAAGGTGATGAGTGGAAGACAACATTCAAAACCAACAAGGGGTTGTATGAATGGCTTGTTATTCCATTTGGCTTAACAAATGCACGAAGTACCTTCATGAGGTTGATGAACGAAGTCCTGAAGGAGTTCATTGGGAAATTTGTCATTGTGTATTTGGATGACATACTGGTTTTCAGTAAAACAACAATGGAGCATCTGAAGCATTTGGCTACAGTGATGTAGAAATTGCAGCAAGAGAAGCTGTTGATAAACATGAAGAAGTCCTCATTCATGAAGACAGAGCTCATTTATTTGGGATTTGTAATTTCGACAAATGAGTTGAGGATGGATCCAGATAAGGTGGAAGTAATCAAGAATTGGCTATCAACGAAGAACATATTTGAGGTGAGAAGTTTTCACAAATTGGCTAGTTTCTACTAAAAATTCATCAGGAATTTCAGTGGAATTAGCGCAGCGATGATGGACACAGTGAAGAAAATACACAAATCTTTTCACTGGACTGAAGAAGCCGAGAAGAGTTTCAATCTGTTGAAGAGGAAGATCATGGAACAACTAGTTTTGGTGTTGCTGGATTTCCAAAAGACATTTTAGGTGAAATGCGATGCAAGTGGATTTGCAATCGGGGCAGTCTTGAGTCAAGAAGACATGCCAATAGCATACTTCAACGAGAAGATGAATGAAGCAAATTTGAAATATTCCACTTATGATAAGGAATTTTACACTATCATACAGGCACTGAAGAAATGGAGGCATTAATTGATCCCAAAAGAGTTTGTCTTGTACAGTGACAATCATGCACTGCAGTTTGTGACTCAACAGGAAAAGTTGAATCAGAAACATGTCAAATGGGTTGAATATATGCAAAATTTCACTTTTGTGATTAAACGTATTTCTGGTACTGCTAACAAAGTTGCTGATGCTTTGAGCAGGAAGTGTTTGCTGTTGCAGGAGTTCGGAGTCAAAACGTTGGGTTTTGATGATCTCAGGGACATGTACAGAGATGATCAGGATTTTAAGGAGGCATATGAAGCGGCTGAGAATCCAGTTCTCAGAGACAGAAGCCCGTGGATAGAATACATGATCCAGGAAGGATTGTTGTTCAGAGTCAATCAACTGTGTATTCCGAAATGCTCCATGAGGAAGAACTTGCTGAAGGAGAAACACTGTGGAGGATTGGCAGGACACTTTGGCCATGACAAGACGTTCACAAAATTTAACGAGTCATATTTTTTGCCGAGAATGCGAGCAGATGTCAAGAGATTTGTGGATAGATGAAAAATTTTCCAGCATTCGAAGGGAAGAAAGCAGAATGCAAGGTTTTATCAACCATTGCCCATACCAGAGAGGCTGTGGGATGCGATTAGCATGGATTTCATATTGGGGTTGCCAAGAACACAAAGAGGTGTTGATTCAATCTTTGTGGTGGTGGATAGATTTTCCAAGATGGCACACTTCATTCCATGTTGGAAGACTAGTGACGCAACTCACATTGCGAACCTGTTTTTCAAAGAGGTCATTCGACTTCATGGGTTGCCAAGAAGTATAGTTTCGGATTGAGACACCAAATTCATAGGGCATTTTTGGAGGACCTTATGGAAAAAGTAGGGAACTAACTTGTCGTTTAGTTCAACTTATCATCCTCAGACGGATGGACAAACAGAGGTAGTAAACAGAAGTCTGGGAGACTTGCTGAGAAGCTTGGTGACAGAACACCACAGCTAGTGGGACAATATATTACCACAGGCAGAGTTTGCTTATAATGACTTAGTTAATAGGAGTACAGGGCATAGTCCATTTCAGATTGTTTATGGCATGCAACCGAGAGGAATTTCTGAACTGAGAGAGTCAGAACAGACTGCAATTAGGAGTGCTAGTGTAGAAGAATTCACAGAGGTGATGAGGGAAATTCACAGCCAGGTGAAGGAACGATTGCATAATTCAAGTCAGGAATATAAACGTAGGGCAGATCAGCACAGAAGACAACTTTAGTTTGAAGTTGGTGATTTAATTCTGGCACATTTGAGAAAAGAAAGGTTTCCGAGAGGAACATATAATAAGATGAAGATGAAGAAAATCGGGCCATGTAGGGTCTTGAAGAAATGTGGGGCAAATGCTTATGAGATTGAATTATCCGATGGGATCGGAATCTATCTGATATTCAATATCTCAGATTTGTACCCATATAAGGCTGAAGAAACAGAGACTGGAAATGAGCAGCCAGTGATCCAGTGGACGAAGCAGATGTCGGTTGTGGATAAACCACAGATGGAGTGAATACTGGACAAAAGAATTGGCAAGAAGACCAGAAGAAAACAATACTTTGAATACTTGGTCAAGTGGAAGGGACATCCAGTTGAAGATGCCAGCTGGGAGAATGAAGAAGAGATTCTGAAGCATGGATAGACCATGCAGGAGCTCATGGACAGGAGCCCATGAAGATTTCAAGCCAGGGAGTATGATGCAGGAGCATCGCCGACATCAAGCGAGCCAGTGCGGAAGCAATCGAACAGTTGGACAAGCACCAACACAAATTTTGAAATTCCCTTAGATTGTTGTGCCATCTTAAATGAAGTCATTTAAGAAGAGACGCACTTGTGTAATGTAATCGGACCTTGAGCAACTCGCTCTTGTCCTTAGTAGGTAGGAGGCATTTAAAGTAGTTAATGCAGGTAGATAGAATTTAATTCTAGATTAGACAGTTTGAGAGCGCAAGAGGGAAACGAGATATAGACACCCTCATTGTGAATTGTAACATTATTCTGAAGAAGGAAGAGCAAGAGCATGTGGAAAGCTGTGTAAGAACACCCCTATATAGACATTTGAATTAATAGAAAGAATTGGTTCAAATTCATGGTTTGTGTTGTTCTCTATGTATGAATGATATGCTCCTGAATGTTTGCTTCCTATTATACATTTGCTTTATGTGTTGTGTATATGCTTTCATGTTTTAGTTTGAAGTCTGAAGGAAAGGAGGAATGATTTTCAATTGTTTCTTTATCTGAGAAAGATTCCTACAAGGAGTGCAGTGGAAGTGTCCGCAAGGAGTGCGTCGACAAGAATTCAGGGTTGCGTCTCTGAAGCTCAGATAGTTTTACTTTTGTTCTCATTTCCCCAGAAGTGTAGTTGGGCACAGGAGCCATGCAAGGAGTGCGCAGGCCAAGTGAAGTTCAGGGTTGTGAACCTGAGTAGGAATTTAAAAGACTACTGCTGAAGGAGTGCGTAGGGTCGGAGGAATTCAACACTTAGACGTGTTTGGAGGTTGCTGCAAGGAGTGCATGCAAAGATCCTCTTTGAGGCTCGAAGTTGTGAGAAGCTCAGGAGGAGTAAGGCTTTTGAAAACATTGAGGGGCATTGGAAGTTTGTAGCACAAGCGGATAAGTCCAGGGAAGAGTCCTTGGTTTCCTTCGTAGAAATCATCAAGGGAAAGAGACAGACGGTCAGGATCTTGTGGAGAGGATTTGTGTAATCCCGCCAGTTGTCCGATCCGGTAGAGAAGTGAGGAGGATACTGTAGCGTGCAGAGTTCACCACAGGAGAACATGAGCCGCTAGATCCTCGCCCAGTTACCCGTCAACCGTTGGATTAGCTGAGAATTGCACAAGGGTTAAGTTCATGAACGGGAGGAGGAAAGTTTTGACGAGAGGTGTGGCCATCGAAATTTCATCATTCGTGAAATCGGGAGTCACGAGGATGAGTGATCGAGAATTTTCATAGTGAAAATCTTGGAATCAATTTGAGCTGTCCATCATGCGGAGACATGTGGTGATAATCAGGCACCCGTCGACATTTCAACGACCGGGGTTTTAAGTTGTCAAAGAAATTGTGTCATCAGGTCATCGAAAGTCTCGAAATCTCGAGGTTGAATCAGGGTCGCCCATCTACTTGGGACACGTGTTAGAAGATCTGAAGAAGTCAGGATTCAGCGTTTCGGAGGTCCTGAGGACATGATACTCTTGCAATTCGGAATCGCGAAGTCTGAAATCTCGATGAGGAGGTAAGTTACGTGCGGGGCCCAGCTGATGTCGCCTCGTTGTAACAGGGGAATCGGGAATTTCCAAGGTGAAAACCCCGAAGCATATGAGAGTCTTCCATCTTTGAGGACGTGTGGCAACAGTCTCAGCTTTCGGAGAAAGTCCCGAAAGAAAAGTCATATTGGGAAATCGGCATTTGTGAGATCGGGGGAATCGAAGGCCAAAGAATTTCGGCCTTTGAAGTCAAAAAATCCCGACAGGGGGTAAGACTGCGGTCATATAAGAGAAGGTCACATGGATTAGGGCATAGCCAGGAGGGCTAGAAGCACAAAGGGAGCGCATCGAGATATCGGAGATCGGGAATTCGAGGAAGCAAGTGGTTGCGACATCAAGGATTGCGAAACCCTGAAACTCGATTTTGAATTTCTGTTGTGAACGAAGAAGGGATCGGGCCTAGAGACTGTGAGGAGCCGAAAAGACCTGTGGGTCCATTTCAAAGGAGATTCCAGCGGAGAATCGAAGGAGCCACTCCAGCTCGAGGGTGGAGATTGAACGATCCTTAAGACCGGGAGGTCAGCGCAGAGGTCTCTGTCGAGGGAGAGGGTGCGGTCTGCGTCATTATCCCAGCTTATTGGAGTGTTTCACTTTCTTCCATAAAGTGCTTCAAATGGGCTCATCTTCAACCATGCTTGATACCCATTGTTGTAGGAGAATTCTACCAAGTGTAGGTAGTCTTCCCATTTAGATGGTTTGTCCATCACATACATCCTTAAAATGTTTTCTATTACTTGATTCACCCTCTTTGTCTTCTCATCAGACTCAGGATGATAGGCTGTGATGAAGTTCAGATTAGTTATGAATCCTTTAAGCAACCCTTTCCATAATTTTGCGGTAAATTTTGAGTCCTTGTCAGACACAATTATCTTGGGAATATCGTGCAATCATGTTATTTCCCTCATAAAAATATCAACAACATTAGCTTCTTTGTGAGTAGTATTTAATGGAATAAAATGGGCATATTTTGTAAGATTTCCCACCACCACCATGATTGAATCATGTTGCTTGCCGGTTCTGGGAAATCCTGTGATGAAATCCATTGTCACTACCTCCCACTTCCACTCAGGAATAGGTAAAGGTAGTAACAACCCTGATGGGTGCCTGTACTCAGCTTTAACCTTCTGACACTCCATACTTCTGGCGATGTGTTTTGAAATTTCCTTTTTCATACCTGGACAAAAGTAATGGCTCTTGACTACTGCCACAGTTTTTTGATATCTAGGGTTCCCAACATAAGGCACATTATGCATTTCATTCAAAATCATAAGTTTCAAGTTCTGGACATTAGGTACATAAATTATGTTCTTGTACAGAAGTGTTCCATTAGTTTCCAATTTATAATTTCCCACTTTCTGTAGCATCTTACCTTGCTGTAGCTTTGCTACCAATTCCATGTACTGCAAATATGCATTTGCAGCTTCCAAAATTCTGCCTTTAATATCAGTTTGGTACATGCTAATGGTTGTAGCATGTAATTCATGCACTTTTCTGCTGAGAGCATCAACCACTTTGTTCTCTTTTCCTTTGATATGCTTGATATCAAAGTCATACGCACAAAGGAATGGTCTATTCAAACAAATACTTCAGACCTTTATGGTTTGTTCTTACTTCAAAATTCCTTCCCATGAGGTAATGCCTCCATTTCTTCAGAGCGTGAACGATGGCTGCCAACTCCAAATCACGAGTGGAATAATTCCTTTCGTGCTCTTTCAACTTTCTGGATTCATAACAAATTACGAATCCATTATGACTAAGGAATCCTCCCAGTCCTTCTTTGCATGCATCAGTGCACACTACAAAATCTTCATTCGGATCTGCAATCCTTAGGATTGGAGCATTGTTTAACAACTGTTTCAATCGCTAGAAGCTTTTGTTACATTCATCTGTCCACTGAAATTTCTTCTCCTTCCTTTTCAAGGAAGTGATAGGGTGAGCTATCCTTGAGAACCCTATAATGAACCTTCTGTAATAGCCAACTAGAACCATAAAATATCTGACTTCTGTTATGTTCTTGGGCGTTGACCATTCTTTGATGGCTTCTATCTTCTCAGGATCTACAACTATCCCATCCTTTGAAATAATATACCCCAAGTAATGACATCAAAGAATGACATCAAGTTTCCCAGCGAATAGAACCTTAGACCTCCCAGCGAATCTCGTTTTTGGGCTCGACCTTGGGGTATTACAATCCCATGAGCAAAATTTAGCCCCTAAAATCATCTATGGGCTCGACCTTGGGGTATTACAATCCCCTCCCCTTAATTTTTCACTGTCCACAGTGCAACTCATTAATAAAACAACAACAAGATTTCCAAAATATTTAAAAAGATGCGGGTACTCTTCCCACATAGCATCTTCATGCTCCCATGTTGCGTCCTCAGGACCGTACCAAGTCCACTGAACTTTTACAAGCTCTATGGCTTGATTCCGGAGCTGCTTTCTTTTTCAGTCCAGTGTACGCACCAGATGCACCTACAAGACGCCTTATTTATCCACCTGAATCACATTCCAATCGATTACATGATTAACATTAGGTATATATTTCTTAAGCAATGAAACATGAAACAAATTATGTACAATCATGGATGCAGGTAATGCAAGCATATATGCAACTAGTCCAATCCTTTCTAGGATTTCAAATGGTCCACAAAATCAGGATGCCAACTTGGAAAAATTTCCTAGCTTCAGGGAACTTCTATTAGCTTTCACTTTCAGGAAGACATGCTCTCCCACTTTAAACTCTCTATGGGTTCTGTTTTTATCAGCATAACTTTTCTACTTCTCTTGGGTAGCATTCAAATTCTGCTTAATTTTCAACATTTGTTCTTCCATTTCCTTGAGCAACTTTGGTCCAACTATTGCTCTATCAGTTGGGTTATCCCAGCTTACTGGAGTGTTTCACTTTCTTCCATAAAGTGCTTCAAATGGGCTCATCTTCAACCATGCTTGATACCCATTGTTGTAGGAGAATTCTACCAAGTGTAGGTAGTCTTCCCATTTAGATGGTTTGTCCATCGCATACATCCTTAAAATGTTTTCTATTACTTGATTCACCCTCTTTGTCTTCCCATCAGACTCAGGATGATAGGCTGTGATGAAGTTTAGATTCATTATGAATCCTTTAAGCAACCCTTTCCATAATTTTGAGGTAAATTCCGAGTCCTTGTCAGAAACAATTATCTTGGGAATACCGTGCAATCATGTTATTTCCCTCATAAAAATATCAACAACATTAGCTGCCTTGTGAGTAGTCTTTAATGGAATAAAATGGGCATCTTTTGTAAGATTTCCCACCACCACCATGATTGAATCATGTTGCTTGTCGGTTCTGGGAAATCCTATGATGAAATCCATTGTCACTACCTGCCACTTCCACTCAGGAATAGGTAAAGGCTGTAGAAACCCTGATGGGTGCCTGTGCTCAGCTTTAACCTTCTGACACTCCATACTTCTGGCGATGTGTTTTGAAATTTCCTTTTTCATACCTGGACAAAAGTAATGGCTCTTGACTACTGCCATAGTTTTCTGATATCCAGGGTTCCCAACATAAGGCATATTATGCATTTCATTTAAAATCATAAGTTTCAATTTCTGGACATTAGGTACATAAATTATGTTCTTGTACAGAAGTGTTCCATTAGTTTCCAATTTATAATTTTCCACTTTATGTAGCATCTTACCTTGCTGTAGCTTTGCTACTAATTCCATGTACTGCAAATCTGCATTTGCAGCTTCCAAAATTCTGCCTTTAATATCAGTTTGGTACCTGCTAATGGTTGTAGCATGTAATTCATGCACTTTCCTGCTGAGAGCATCAACCACTTTGTTCTCTTTTCCTTTGATATGCTTGATATCAAAGTCGTACGCACAAAGGAATGGTCTGTTGAAACAAATACTTCAGACCTTTATGGTTTGTTCTTACTTCAAACTTCCTTCCCATGAGGTAATGCCTCCATTTCTTTAGAGTGTGAATGATGGCTGCCAACTCCAAATCATGAGTGGCATAATTCCTTTCGTGCTCTTTCATTTTTCTGGATTCATAACAAATTATGAATCCATTATGATTGAGGAATCCTCCCAGTCCTTCTTTGCATGCATCAGTGTACACTACAAAATCTTCATTTGGATATGCAATCCTTAGGATTGGAGCACTGCTTAACAACTGTTTCAATCGCTATAAGCTTTTCTTACATTCATCTGTCCACTGAAATTTCTTCTCCTTCCTCTGCAAGGAAGTGATAGGGTGAGCTATCCTTGAGAACCTTGCAATGAACCTTCTGTAATAGCCAGCTAGAACCATAAAATATCTTACTTCTGTCATGTTCTTGGGTGTTGACCATTCTTTGATGGCTTCTATCTTCTCAGGATCTACAACTATCCCATCCTTTGAAATAATATACCCCAAGTAATGGATGTGCTTTTGATGAAATGAGCACTTGCTCAACTTGGAATACAACTGGTGCTCCCTTAGCACCTGCAACACCATCCTCATATGTTTTTCATGCTCTTCCTCTGAGTTGGAATACACTAGGATGTCATCCAAAAAGACTATGACAAACTTGACTAGATATTCCCTGAACACACCATTCATTAGGCACATAAAAACAATGGGTGCATTTGACCACCCAAATGGCACCACTGTGAATTCATAATGACCGTACCTAGTTCTGAAGATAGTCTTACTGATGTCTTCATCCTTTATTATTACCTGGTGGTAACCTGACCTAAGATATATCTTTGAAAATATCTTGGCATCCTTCAACTGATCAAAGAGATCATCGATCCTCGACAAAGGATACTTGTTCTTAATAATTACTTTGTTCAACTTCTTAAAATCGATGCACAATCTCAATGTCCCATCCTTCTTCTTCACGAACAGGACCAAGGCTCCCCAAGGTGACACACTTGGGTGTATATACCCATTCTTCATAAGTTCTTCAAGCTGAAACTGCAGTTCTTTCAGCTCTGGTGTACTCTTTCTGTAAGGAGTTTTTGACATTGGAGCTGCTCAGGGATCAGGTTTACAGAGGAATCAATATCTCTTTTCGGGGGTAATCTAGGTACTTCCTGGAATACATCCTAAAAATATTTTAATATTTCATGGTCTTCAATACTTGACACCTTATCCTTAGGTGCTTCCTTCATGTGGGAAGCAAATACTTGACAGCTTTGCCTATAACACTTCTTCAACTCCATTGCTGAGATTTCTCTAAAAACAACTGCTCTAGGAATTCCTTGGATCATTCTCCGATTCCCTTTCTCATCGAGGCAAGTGAATTATTTGCTACAACAGTCTACGATGGCATGGCGTTGGTCCAACCAATCCATCCCAATTAGACAGTTATAAGAACCTAAAGGCAGAATGTTCAATTCATCCCTTGTGTTCAGTCCATTCATGTCCACTGGACAAGACTTAACCAATTTCATAACCTTTCTCTTGGTTCTTGTAGCCAACTACACTAACCAATATTTTCCATGTTTTCTCCCCGGAAAATGAAAAATTTCCACCACTCTAGGATCTACATAACTATGACTAGTCCATGAATCAATTAAAATAGTAAAGGCATGGTTGTTGATCATACCTTCCACTTCAATCATGTGCGAATGATATTCTGATTGCTTGTTGTCCAGGGCCGYGTATATCCTTGGTACTCTACCGACCATGTCCTCCACTATTTTAGCTTGCTGAACATTGTGGACAGTTCTCACTTTGTCATTTCTGTGGGGGCAGTCTCTATACATATGATTTCCTTTACAACCCCAACATTCCATAAGTGTCTGCCTTGGAAATTTCCCACCTACTTTAGCCTTCCTGGGCTCTCTAAATCCTGGTTGTCCTTGATGAGTGTTCCTGAAAAATGGTGGCTTGATTCCATTTTTTCTCTGCTCCCTCTTAAACTTCTTCTTGTCTTCCCAAGATTTTTGGAAAGTAGGCTTTTCTTTTTGTTGATCATATAAGCACTTTGCTCTCCTTATAGTTTCTTCCATTGTTTTTGGCTCATCATACTGGATCTTGTCACTGATGGAAGATGGAAGTCCACTAAGATACCTTTGAATTTTGACAGTCTCGTCCTTGATGAAGGGAACATACTTCAACAATTCCAAAAACCTTCGTTCATATTCATCAATGGTCATGCTACCCAGCTTGAGTTCAAAGAACTCTTTCATCTTTTTGTCGTAGTATGTATTAGTTAAGTACTTCTTTTCAAAATGTCTCTTGAACTCCCTCCAAGTAATATTGTTCTCTTTGACGTGTTGTACTTGAAAAAGATGCTCCCACCATATGGATGCCTTTCCTTTAAGTTGGTAAATGGAAATTCTTCCCTCTGCATGAGAAGAATAGTTATGTAGTTGGAAATATTTTCTCATGCCCATCAACCATGTCTCAACATCTTCATCCTTTCTCTTGGTTCTTGTAGCCAACTACACTAACCAATATTTTCCATGTTTTCTCCCCAGAAAATGAAAAATTTCCACCACTCTAGGATCTACATAACTATGACTAGTCCATGAATCAATTAAAATAGTAAAGGCATGGTTGTTGATCATACCTTCCACTTCAATCATGTGCGAATGATATTCTGATTGCTTGTTGTCCAGGGCCGYGTATATCCTTGGTACTCTACCGACCATGTCCTCCACTATTTTAGCTTGCTGAACATTGTGGACAGTTCTCACTTTGTCATTTCTGTGGGGGCAGTCTCTATACATATGATTTCCTTTACAACCCCAACATTCCATAAGTGTCTGCCTTGGAAATTTCCCACCTACTTTAGCCTTCCTGGGCTCTCTAAATCCTGGTTGTCCTTGATGAGTGTTCCTGAAAAATGGTGGCTTGATTCCATTTTTTCTCTGCTCCCTCTTAAACTTCTTCTTGTCTTCCCAAGATTTTTGGAAAGTAGGCTTTTCTTTTTGTTGATCATATAAGCACTTTGCTCTCCTTATAGTTTCTTCCATTGTTTTTGGCTCATCATACTGGATCTTGTCACTGATGGAAGATGGAAGTCCACTAAGATACCTTTGAATTTTGACAGTCTCGTCCTTGATGAAGGGAACATACTTCAACAATTCCAAAAACCTTCGTTCATATTCATCAATGGTCATGCTACCCAGCTTGAGTTCAAAGAACTCTTTCATCTTTTTGTCGTAGTATGTATTAGTTAAGTACTTCTTTTCAAAATGTCTCTTGAACTCCCTCCAAGTAATATTGTTCTCTTTGACGTGTTGTACTTGAAAAAGATGCTCCCACCATATGGATGCCTTTCCTTTAAGTTGGTAAATGGAAATTCTTCCCTCTGCATGAGAAGAATAGTTATGTAGTTGGAAATATTTTCTCATGCCCATCAACCATGTCTCAACATCTTCATCCTTCTGGTGTTCTCTATCAAACATAGGAGGTTTAATCTTGTTCATTTCACCCTTTAGTTCATCCACTCTTGATCTCCTATGTTTTCTGGTAGGAGATGGGCTTGAAATATTGTATGCCTCCTTATCAAAATGCTTCAGGGAGTGGCGACGATGCCTGCTAACGCTTCTTGATCTTATTTTCCTCTCAGGGTTCTTACGACTCCCTGTTTTGCTTAAATCACCCTCCTTGTCCAACTTCTTTTCGATCCTTTCCAGGCTCTGCATCAATTATAGGTTGAATTCTCTCTATTTATCCTTAGCTTACATGAGATTTCTGCTATTTTCTCGGTGATTTTGGGCATCTTTTTGCAATCTTTCAATGATTTTCATCATATGCCCTTCCCTATCTATCTCTTCTCCATGCCCATTGGAGTTCGATCCTTCAACTCCCAAATGGGCATCCATTCCTTTTACTTCATTCTCTGAACTGGAAGCATTTTGTGTCTCCTCCATTTCTCTGCACTCTGTGGCAATTCGCTTCAGTCCTAACCTGCGTTGAAATATGCAAACACAACATGCAGTCAACCAGAATTTGTTAGGATGTCCGTCCTTAACAATTCCCATAGCATTCATAAACCAATCTGATTAAGAAAGCATTCAGATTTCATTTTCTTTCCGAGCTATGCTCGGATCTATAACAATTTAAGGCCTTAGCCCTTTTCTCTTAGCCCCAACCCCTGCGAACACAGGTTGTGACCAAACACTAGATTGTTAGGGGCTTATGTGGGACTTTGGGTGTCAGAAGTTTTCATAATACATCACAAAAACTTCTCAAGTTCCAAACTAACGAACTCATGTAGTAGGGTGGATCAACGGCCCATGTCTACCCAACATACAATGAATGACACTCGCAGTGGAACTTTTGTCATCGAAGCTTTGGGACTTTGGAGCTTCAGGACTTCGGGACTTCAGAGCTTCGAAACTTTGGGACTTCGGAGCTTCGGGTGTTAGAGGCTTTCACGCTTGCTTCTTTCTAATATTGCGACTCCCGAACTTTCGACTTCTCTATTCTCCGGACCCACATAGAACAACTTTCACCAACTTAAGGCAATGGCACATGGTATGCCTAGGGAGGTCCACGTCACCCCAGGCAACATCATATAACCCCACCAGGTCTACTTTTTTCTTCGGAACTTCGAGCTTCGAAAGTTCATGTATCAACACTTACCACTTCTCCCAATAGCCGAAATTCCGATATTACATTCTTCTCTTCTGCTTGATCCAACAGTCAAGCTATTTTCCTCATATCTATGGTGTATATCTCCCTTGGGACTTTGGGGTTTCAGGTTTCAGAAGTTTTTACCTCAATGCACCTCTCTTCTCTCGATTGCCAAACTTTCGAAATTACGACCTGCCGTGAGATCCAACGGTAGGGATTCTCCCCAAATATATGATGTAGATTTCCTCCAAGACTTCGGAGCTTCGAGCTTCAGAAGTTTGTGCATCAGAACATCTCACTTCTCCTGATTGTTGAAATCTGAAAGGCTTCCAGGATAACCCTCCTGCACCTTCTCCAGATCTGACGGTCATAAAAAGGGTTTCCCTTCCTTCCGAACAGATCCTAAGGTGCAGAACAGACTTTGTTACTCTATGGATTTCCAAAAGAATTCATATCTAACTGCCTCGTAACATTACTAGATCTAACGGTCATGAAGGATTCTCCTTCTCCCGAACATATCCTAAGGTCCACATTAATCTACATCCCAATACTACTTCTGTTGTGGTTTTATGACACTGCTACTCCTCTTGAGCTTCGTAACATGACCAAGGTAACTTCTTGGCACTCAGAAAGGTTCTAACGTTCAAAATTGGTCCTCCAGACACAATTTCCTCCTGAAACCTTGGGTTCAATGACCACTTATCTGGCCCATTCAGGATCAGTGTTGAAACCATGGGCTCTGATACCAATTTGTAACCTCCCCAGCCACCAACAGGTCGGGCAATGCTACTACGCGGAATATACACTTGTATAATATATATGTGTTTTAATCGAAATTAACCACAAAACACAGAGCTACTATTATGATTCAGATTTAAACAAGATTAACAGTAAATCTACATGCAACAAAACACATGATAACATTCAAGCATCACAAAACATGCAGAAAATACATAATTAAGCATAGAAATTATACTTATCTTTTAGTTTAAGTAAATCCACCAACTGCGTGCAGACCTTCCATGAACCTCCCAGCCTTAGATTGCACTACTCATCACTCTCAACAGTAGGTCAACCCTGAGCTGGGACTAAACTCCACCGGGAAAGGGAATTATAGGCTTGGCAAAGAAAACAAGGAAGTTGCACAAAGCAACAAGAAGGATCTTTTATCCTAGGAGCCACTTACACCCACAACCCACATACCCTCATTCCCCACATGCCTACTCCACCCCAGGAGGATACACCTTCACTAATACAAT
The DNA here is from genome assembly GCA_032191745.1 of Picea mariana. Lineage (NCBI taxonomy): Eukaryota > Viridiplantae > Streptophyta > Pinopsida > Pinales > Pinaceae > Picea > Picea mariana. The sequence continues at coordinate 21,722 of JASDQU011249042.1, forward strand.
TCCATCAGCTAGTACACCTCCCTTACCTTGGGCTTCAACAACAGCCTGGACCAGAAGTCTCAGGGTACTGTCGCTGCTATGGAACTCCCTTCCAGGAGAACTCACTTCCCAACAAACTCTCTCACCTGGGAGAGTTGATCATAGGCTTGACAACCTACCTCTTCAACTAGTCTTCGACTTAGCTACAGCTGGGTACGGATGACAACAAAAATGACAAAAATAGGGAAAAACGGTTATAGACACCCAAAAGGGAAACATACTAACGCTAAGTCACAACATGACTCAGGCGACTACAACTACGTCAGGCTTCACAGGGAACAACACAGGATGAATTCACGATTTCTATTTTCAGAGATGCGTGAGGGAACACAGAGGTTAGATGCAGAGGCCTTGGGTTCAAACAAAGGATGGGAGAATGGACACCCAAACTCACGCGGAGGATCGTCGAATGACCAACCAATTACCAGCATGATTTGACTCACGGGTTACTGGTTCCAGAGATCCGTGATGGATGCCCTCGTTCACGGTTAGACAGTGGATCGAGAATGGAAAGCAAACCCCCCAACATAGCTAATGGTTAATCTTTTAGCTGCATGAGCCCAGGTCGAGACTTGTCTTCTTGGAGATGCATGCGCTCGCTTTAGCCCACGTCCCCTCTCTAGGAACTTAGGATAACAAAAACATATTATGTCCACCTCAGTCTTCAGGAATTAATATTAAAATATTATTCCTCTAGATGTAAGCTCCCTAGCTTATCCCCTAGGCCTAGACACTTAGCCCCCCCCTTCCTTACCCTACCTAGTGGAGCTTAGTCCCCCATAACTCTTCTTCATGGTTGGTTTACATGTAGCAGTGTTTATATTTTTATTAATGATCTGCATAATTACATATACAAAAATATCAGGCTCCTGGCCTTGGCATCTGGCTCACCAACCTATTAAACATATACATTTCTCAGCTTATAATCATTTGACTCACCAGCCTATAAGAAAAATTACAACTCAGTAGGGGCTCGACCTTGGGGTATTATAGGGAAACTCTAATTGGTAGTCCACGGGCCCCACTCTCTTGAGAATATGGTAAGAACCATATTATTTGGGGGCGAGTTTATGACAGTGTTGATATTTGAGTGAATTCTTCTTGTTGTAGACGAAGAAACACCTGGTCCCCTTTAGGAAATTCACGTTCAGAATGGCCTTGATCTTCTTGTTGTTTCATGCGAATCTGAGCCACGACCAAATTTTCTTTGAGAGTATGGAGGATGGTCATGCGAACTGTAAGAGTTTGATCCACCTGCTGAAACTTGGAGACATCAGGCATGTATGATAAAATTGAAGGTGGCGTTTTTCCATAGATTTATTCAAAGGGAGTCATGTGAGTGGCGGTGTGGTAAGAAGTTTTGTACCACCATTTAATGAGGGGTAAACATTGAACCCAATGATTTTGTTTGTCAGATGAAAAACACCTCAAATAGGTTTCCAAACACTTGTTGACTGCTTCAGTTTGTCCATTAGTCTGAGGATGATATGTTGTTTTGATATGAAATTGGGTTCCCTGGAGTCAGGACAATTCTTGCTAGAAAGCGTTGGTGAAAGTTAGATCATTGTCAGAAACAATAGAATGAGGCACACCATGGAGTTTGAATATATTATCCATAAAAAAATGAGTCATGTTGGATGTTGTGAATGGGTGTTGAGGAGCACAAAAATGAGAATATTTGTAAAGATGATCCAATATTACCATGATGACTGACTTATTTCCCGATTTAGGTAAGCCAACAATGAATTCCATAAAAATATTTGTCCAAATAGTAGGTGGGATTGGAAGCAGTTGGAGTGTTCATGCAGATTTGACTATCTCTCCCTTATTGCGTTATGGTTGAATATTTTATTATTATTTATACTTTAATAAAACAAAAACATTATTTTATTTTTAATAAGAAAAAAATTAATAATAATATCACACAATTATGAATATTTAAAAAAAAATCACATAATTATGAAAAATTAATATTAATAACATCACACAATTAACTTTACAAGTATACTCAATGGAATCTTTAAGCCTAACAACCATACATTCTAGAGGGGAAATTCCATGATTAAGGTTTGGAGAACAATGTTTGATAACACTACACACAAATGGATTGCAGTTGAAATATCAAAATCGACATTTAGGCCTTATGTGTGGAGGATTTCTTGATATACATGTATAGAAAAACCAAGATCATCTAATAATATTTTGTAAAATTTATATGCAACATTCATAACCAAAACTTGATCTAAATACTTGAAATAGACAAAAATAAACTCTTCATGTAACAAATGAAACAATTGATAAGATAAAAAAGGAGATTGGAAGACTCAAAGCTACCAAAGTGTAACCATCATCACCACTTCCTAAAATGCATCATACAAAAACTTGAAATATCTAACCAATTTCATGTATTATGTTGTATACAACTTTGGCCCTTGGATGTGATCATGTGAATACTCAATGTAACCATGATTGTATCCACTCTAGAGATCATGTTTTACTTGACATTAGATGGCCACATCTTCAAGCAGATGTGTTTGAGTAGACATAATCTATAATGGCTATGTGCTTTGGTGGAGATTAAAATAAAGATTGTGCATGAAGTTGTCCAATTTATAGGAAAACATTTGACTAAAAATTTTCTCAAATATATAAAACCATTATAAAATCTTATGTTCTATGTACCTTTTCATTGAATGGGTAAATTTGTAGATATTTTGTGCAATAGTTAAACCATTTTGTTTTTAAAAATTTGCAACCCATCCTATGAACATAGTTCATACTTGCACACATTACATATATATGTATAAAAATGTACACATCCATGAAGAGGTAACGCTATCTCCATAACAATTTTGAATATTTTAGTGAATCTTTAAACAAGGACCAAGAAGATCAACCATGTAATCACAGTGCTCCACCCTAGGTGTAACCAAAAAATATCCACTCACATAATTTCTCTACCATGCTAGTAGAACCTTATAGTGAGCTATGGTGGACTTTACTCATTGCCTACAGATCTCATTGTAACATAGAGTTGGAAAAACATGTGCTAACAAATCTTCTTGACCTAGACCTTGAAAAATACTGGAATTTGTGTTGCTTGCAAACATCTATGTCTCCATTGGAAGGAGAGAGAATGTAAGAAAGGTAAGATAAATGTTAAAAGATAAGGGTTTGAAAAATAATCTAGGATGTAGTTGGATTGAGATCAAAGACTAGGGTTCATGCATTCACAGAAACTGAGCATTCCCATAAATAGAGAAAATCTACTTTATGTTGTATACTCTTGTTGCACAAATGGGTGATGCAATGTATAAAAATAAACCCAAGATTTTTCTCCATTGAGTGGATAGGAAGGAGAAGGAAAACATTCTTTGCAACCACAATTCAAAATTCAAAATTTGGGTTTTTTTATTATCGGGAGTGGAGCACCTTATGCAAGACATGCAAACCTCTTCCCAAGTTAAGATATCGACAATATTCTTATGCAAATTGTTGGTGATGCTACAAAAACCAAGCAACAAGGCTCTGCCATAATGACAAATTTATGTTTATCTCTTTACTTTGCACTATGTCCAAAAATTATTCCTCTTCCTTGGATGACATAGTACCTTGAAATTATAGAGGTGTTGGATTTTAACCTAAGGGTAATCAATTTTCACATAATTTTATGCTCATTACAATCATGATGTTATGTAATTTGGGTTTTTTAATATCAATAGTGGGACACTGTTAGAAAAACAGGACCGCGGAGCAATAAAATAAAACAAATGCAGAAACAAAACACAGAAGACACACAATACAAGAGAGACACAGATTTACGTGGTTCACCCAGTGTGGGCTACGTCC
>JASDQU011249043.1:14753-25409 GCA_032191745.1 Picea mariana
TCGAACTATTGGCTCCAGATTTAACCAATGCAGGCTTCCTCACGTACATAGATGCTCAATTCTTTCTTCCTTTGAGCGCCTCGTACGCTCTTCTTGTTTCTCTGTGAACTGATTTTCAACGATCAAGATTATTTTCTCCTCAAGCTCTCATACCACTTTACCACTTATTGGATAATGGAAGAAAAACATAGCATAAACAAGCAAGACTAAACAAATATTAAATCAATCACAATAAACACATAATTAATACAATGATTTATGTGGAAACCCAATGAGGAAAAAAACCATGGGCAATGATAATCGTTATTATTTTTATTCAAGAGAAAATTACAATAGCCAACCTAACTCCTCTCATACATACAACACCTCATTTTTCACTCATACACTCACTACACATTACACTCACACCTCTATAAGTATACTCGCATATATAACATCTAAATATATAACATCTAACATTGAGTTACACAACTGATCAGAATAAATCACATAGTTACACAACAGTTCGTAAATAGATTTCATGCATACACGTGCACAGTGAATTGCAGCACTTGCATACTGTGAACCCCTTCCAAATGCTAGAGATCGAACGCTATAAAAAAAAAACGAAGAAAAAAAACATCTGACCTCTCCCCATCGTCGAATATTTCTGCGATCCGCTTACGATTATCTAAGATGTAGAGGGTTGCGACATGCTTGTTGAGGGCATACACGACGTCTAGGGCCGTAACAACCCTATACCTTGAGTGCTCTCTGTCCTCTGACGACATTTTCTAGAAAGATGTTGAAGAATTCCCTTGTCGCTTTGTAAAAGGTTCCGTTGATGCGCTTAACGCCTTTTCTCCTCGGTAGTCGTCTCATGGTAGGGTTCGTTATGCCTTGAATTGTATCCCTCCAGGCTCCACCCCATCTGATGCCACTACGCTGCTCCTTTCCCCAAACCCTTCAGTTATGACGAATTGAAATCATTGTAATAGTAAAAACTTTTTATTCTTTCAATTCATCATTAGTTGAGTTATAATCCTGGTAATATTTGTATATTTATTATTATGGTCATAATTATCATCTTCATATGTAACATAATAATCAACAAAATCGTTTGTATAATTATTTTCATATCGAACATAATAATGATTATAAAAATTCAGTTTTTTTCATTATTTTGTCCTTAAATTTTAATTATTATTTAGTAATTTTAATTCATTTAACATCTTTTATATTTATAAATAAAATTTTATTTTAAATAATGAAAACAAGAAAATTTTGTTTTAGGAAACTTCACATTTAACATCTTATTTTTTTTCCTATATGATAGTGAGCATAAAATCTTCTTTTTATTTTAAAAATTTGTTATTTCAATTCTTTGGAATTTTAAAATATTGTTATATGTAATAGTTTATATTTTTTATAAATTTATGCCTATCATTGATGATGATGATGATGATTAATGTCCATTAAGATCGAATTGGTCTATCGGACCTTAAGAGGGTAAGTGATTACTTGTGATTTTTTAGAATGCTTATGTGCTCGAAAAATATTAAGAGAAGCTTTCCAAGATCGCCATACTTTTGTTGAGTTAAGAGGTTAGGAAGGTTGGTAGTGTGATAAATATTTTGAAAATGAGATCTAATATGAGTATTGATAGGATGAACTTAAGCTTCTATCATTATATATATATTTTAAATTTAACATTGTTAATAATAGTTCCCTTAATGTATTTTTAATATTCTTTCTGTAATTTATAATATTTATGTTTAGGTTCTAACATATAAAATGTAATTCATTTAAGTAAAGGTTAGAATAATAGTTCACCTAATTTATTTTTAATATTCTTTCTGTATTTTATAATATTTATGTTTAGGTTTTGGCATATAAAATGTAATTCATTTAAGTAAAGGTTAGAATAAATAGTAATATTTTTTTAAATATATATTTAAAAAAATCTTAACAAGTTTTATTTTGAGGATAATGTTAATATAACATTTATTGTATAAATTATTATAAGTTGACTTTATAAATGTATCTTGTAAAATTATTCCATTGCGTTTATCTTGAGTGGCTGGGAGGAACCATTGTTAGCCTTTCCACTTCGATTCAATTCTCATACCTATTGTTACAATATTTATGAATGTTTTCAAATATATTTGTAATAGGATAAGCTATGAATTCCATATGAAACAATGGCTTAACCTAGACTTGGATACAAAGATTTGGATACTTAAGGTTTTCACAGGCATTCATGTTGGTGGTGGAAAGATGTTTGGAAATACAGATTCCCTACCAAATATAATAATAGAGCCTTAACCTAGGACATGATTCTAAATAGAAGATTTGTTAGTTGTGGAAAGCTCTTCAAAAATACAAATTCCCTAGTAAATATAATAATAGAGCCTTAACCTAGGACACGATTCTAAATAGAATATTTGAGTGCCCTGGAATATGTAGCCTCTGTGAATCCAATCTAGAAAAAATATATATATCATCCTCCATTGTCCCTTCACCAAGCAGGTTTGAGGCAAAATTCAAGAAATTATAGGGTTGAAATCCAAATTAAAAGGGACTCAGTTGAAGATTCCTTAAGGATTTTGCACAAGGACAAAGAAAAAATATCTTACAAATCCTTTCCTGTCACCATAATCTAAATCGTAGATAAGAGAGAATCTCCTCCTAGGGAGAGAAACCCTAACATAACTTATACCATCATATCTGGAAACTAATGATGGATTGTTCATATTAACTGAGAAATTACAATATTTTGCAAGGAATTTTGCCAAAAAAAATCTATTTAGGGTATGCATTACCCCTCGAAACCCCTCTAGTGGGGGATCCAATGAATCTTGCCACCCTCCTTGAACCCTCTAGAAACATATGTGGGGGTTCAAGCCCCCCCAGAACCCCATGTTATGAATTGGGATCCAAACACACTTGAAAGAAGACTTCTGAATCTAAAAATAATGAAGCTCCACAACCAACATATATAAATGGGTTAAAGAAATGGAATGGAAAGACAAGAAGAAGAATTATTGTACTTGTAGTGTGTATCTCATTAGTATTTTTCCCCCTCGAAGAGGTAAGTGAATAATAGTGGATCCCTTCTGTAATAGGATCTATTTTATGGTGTTCTACTACCTCAAGGGATTTCATAATAAAGTTAATTTTTTTCTATATTGTTCTCTGCATATTGTGTGGTGATTGTATTTTCATATCTTTGGAACTTATTTTTTTGTATTACATCACTTTCTTTGGCCACAAAAGGAGGGAATTTTTTTTCTCTATTTTTGTAGATTACTTCAAGGAGACAAGAGAAATATTTGACACTCCAGACAACTCATGTAGTTTTCTATGCATAATTTGAAGAAATTTGTTGTGTATCTAAGTTCCTATTGGAAAAAAATATTATTTCTAAAAAAAATCATCTGAAACACAGCCAAGAAGTGAAGTTATAGTTATTTTAAAATATTATATTTTTAGAGTTTTTCGATGAACAACCACATAACTTTTGTTGATTTTTGTTGCAGATGGAGATGAATTTTCCCAAACAAATCAATATATGAGTCGCTCTTTCCAAAATATCCCATTTCGAAATAAAATCATCTAAATAAGAGCTATGTAAGTGAATATATCATCAATTTAAAATTGACCATTTTCTAGCGTCTTCGTGATGGTAGAGAAGAGATCATAAATTTTCATAAGATGCTTTTATTTCTACCAGATCAGTTCCATTAGTTAGAAAATTTTAAGAGATTTATTTTGGTTTACTATATGTGGTGTTTCCAATAAATATTTGACTTGTCATGGGACTTCAACGACAATTTTAAGACTTAAGAAAAAATTTAAAACAAGTTTACAACATGCTTAGGAAAGTGTTTAAGAAAGTGTTAAAGTGATCACAATTACAAATTAGGAGAAGTATATTATATAGGATATGAGGTATTGTAATCAATCATCCTCTGTTTGGTATGATTTTGAGACCAATTGTGATGATTTATATATGGATAGTTGTCATTTCTTAGACGAAAATAACTTCCATCTTCTATTTGAGAGCTCTACTCAACCTCATGTAGAGCCGATCCTTGAGCGAAACAAAAGATTTCTCTACACATTCTTCTTCATATTTATTATTCTGGTGGATGATTTTTTGGCCACTTCTACATATTTCGATCCACATGAATAGTGTTGATTTTTGGAACATTAGTTTCATCTACCTATGTTGTTTCGATATCTTTAGTGTTGAGTTCACATGAGTCTTACACTATTATATAATGAATTATTTAGTATGACCAATATATATTCTTCATTTTTAATGACCATTTCCAAGGAGTAATCCACCCATAGCGATTCTGTAATCTTGTAAGTTTCTTACATTTTCAACAAATATCTAAAGAATTCTTATTCTTTCAATAATGATCACAAGGTAAATGTTGGAATTTAGGTATTTGATCTTTAACTAGGGCCAATGAAGATGAATTTTCTTGACGGAAATGGGCACTCAGGAGCTAGATTGGTTTGGAATAATCTAGAATGTAAAAGATGACTTCCATTTTGTCTCAAACACTCATTCTCCATATTTTGTTGATGATTTCTTCACAATGTGTGATGATGGGGATGGAAAGTGCAAGCATAGCTTGATTATGGAAAAAATCATCTTCATTAAAGTCTTGCCTTGAACTGACATTAGTGATTTGATCATTTTTTGGTGACTAATAGGAATCATTCTCAAATTCAAAAGGACAACTTTTTTGAAAATGGACTACTTTAGAATGTTGATTTTTTTGTTATATTTCAACTTGTTGGAGTTATGATTGAAGCTACAGAAATTCAATTATGTCCTATACATATTRAAAATAGGTTAGAACATGCGTGAGAGTTTCTTTGTAAATTGTGACCATATTTTCTATAATAAAGGCTATTAAAGTATTCAATAAATCTAATAATTTTTTAATTTGATCTATTTGAATAATAACTTACACTTCAAAAGGATTCTTGCAACTCCACAACAATTCAAATTCAATAAATRGAGGGGGMTATATTCTACTGAAAATGCACCCATTTACAATTTAATTCAAGTTAATTTCAAAAATCTAAACTTACAAAAACACTATCTGGAAGTTACAATTATTATTGATTATTGAGTTCAATTGATATATGGGATTGAATGTGTCATTGATGCTTCGAGTCTACTTAGTATTTAAAAATATACACATGTTGGTATGGTTGTTGGTATGGTTCCCTAGGTTTCCTGTGACCTCCATGAGGTCCACTGATAAAATAAATATAGAATTAAAATCCAATGGCAAAGTGAGTAACCACCAATGAAAATTAATTGCAGAGACATATAGAGAGCAGTCAAAAAATGTGAACTCTCCATTTTTGTTATCCCACAAAAGATTTCAATACCACTTGGCTTCTGCTTTCACAAGCTCCCTTCATTCTCACTCCAATAAATATTCTTTTCTTTTGTATCTTTCTACGTTAGGAAAAAAAATTGAGGGGACAATCTAGTAGTAATGGATTAACATTATTAAAACAAAGATTCTTGAATTGGGAGCTATCCAAGAAACACTCGAGAATTTATTCCCTTGTGTTCAGTTAAGATCTCTAGAGAGTATAAGAGAGTGAAACATATTGAATTAGGCACGGTCCTAGGGCCTTGTTCCAAAGAAAGAAAGTATTAGGAAAATAAAGGATGAATGTGGAGGCCTCTTCGTCGCATATCCAAAAAGCTCGAGAATATTGAAAAATAATATTGGAAAAGTGGTGTGATCCTAGTCATGATCCTAAATTAAACCCTTGATGGCAATAGTATGCCATTCTTTAGAAATAAGCACGTGAATTTATAAAATTGTCTAAAGAAAAAGAAATCATAAATGCATTTACTATTGACAATTTGACATGATTAGGCATTGTCCAATTCATATAATTACATAACAATTTGGAAGCAAAACATTCTATTAAGAAAAATGTTGGAGTGTAGAAAATTCATTTGTTGAAGGTTGAGAACCTCTTTCCTTCCATATATTTTTTATAACTGTAAATATGAATGAAACAAATCATGCAAGGATGTGCATATCATCATATAATAAAATAAACAAAGAAGTGAGAGATGTCATTTAGATGTTGGAAAGACCTCAAGAATCTTGTGTTTGGTCAATGCATTGGTATCTCTTGCACCATTGGAAACAACAAAAAAATTCATAGTAGTCCAGGAAGATATGTCCAAACTTATGGGACTCTTTGTGGCCAAAATTTCTTAACCTTACAGTCCCCACTCTTTCAACTTGACACCTTTCTTCTTGGCGAAGGCACACATTTCTGTGAAAGTGTTATGGAGCATGGAAAAGGATTCCATGATGAAAAAACTATGTAGAACTAAAAATACCACATACCATATAGCAGATCCCAAACTCGTTTTTGGGCATATGTCACTAAGAAGCTAACTATGTCATATACATAAATTTTGATTTTTTCTCTCACTTTTCTCATTAATTCTATGATACCATTAATTTTTTATATCCACCTTTCTTGAAGGATCATATAATCCTTTTACTTCACTCTAACACCAACTTAAATATACCCTACATATGAACCAATATGAAATCCAAACAACAACATACCATACCATGCATAAATTATAAAAATATGCATAACTATAACACAATGTACTCATGCACAAAAACATAAATTAAGCATATATATAAATACACATAATACTAATAAAATAAACACATAACATAACACTTATCCTTATGTAAAATCACCAATTAGTTGCAGACCTCCAACATTCTACCTAGCAATAGACATGCTATTCTAGCACCTTCATAAGTAGATCACCCCCGAGTTGGGGCTATGACCCAACCAAGAAAAATGATACATAAACCAATTTGTGTCTCATGGTCAACACAACAATGATTAATATATGGTACCAAACTCAAACATCAACTCCAACCTATAGCCTCACATTGCCCACCAGCATGCACAACCCAAGGAAATGTACCCCCTTCTCTACAGTGCAGTCCATGAGGTTGTCCTACTTTTTTTTGAGCCCTCTAGTTTGACCAATAAGTATTAGAACATGTGGCCCCAAGAACTCTATTTGGACCCAGAAGGCTACATGCACCTTATAGGCCTCACACTTAAGGAAACCAATTCACATCAATTCTCTCTAAAGGGATCCATCCTTTCTTAAGGTAACAAAAGAATAATTGTACAACCAAATCCACTTAGGATCCAAAGGGTTCACAATTTCACACAGTTATAGTGCCTCCTCAAATCACACTAAACAAGCAAAGGTAAGAGTGATGGAATGAGTGATAATTCTTGAATCTTCCACTCAAATCAAGGTTGAATATGCATGCTCTCCTTTTGACATGTGGTACTCAAAGAACTAATCACCCACCACATGGAAGCTATTTATCCCACTTGATAAATTAGAAAAAATTATAACATAATAAATTAGTCTATAACATAGGATTAATTTAAAATTTGACTTAGCTACCCTATCTTAGACCCCTTTCCTAAGGAGTTATCCCCCTTTCTTTTTGGTTGATTTCTAGCCTCCCATACTCTCTCATACAAGTTAGTTAGTAGTAGTGATGAATTTTCTTAACATATCTCCATATTTTTAGCATACAATCTCTTCAGCTTAATATCACACAAGCACTCTGACCCAAAACATATTACAATCTCTTCAGCCTAATATCACACAAGCACTCTGACCCAAAACATATATACATAGCAACTATGTCTCAAAACATTCTGGCTTAACGCGCTATAAAACATGTATACATTTACAACATAGGGTTCAACTTGGGGGCGTTAGAGAGCCACCAATTTTATGCATAATCCTTAGCCTATAAAAAGCATGTATGGTAATTCCCCAAACCCTAAATCCCAAAGAGTGAAAAAACATATATGGTATTTCCCCAAACCCTAGATCCCAAAGCGTGAAAAAAATTATGAAAGCTTGGCCTCAAATGACCAGTAGTAGAGCTAGTCATGCGTAAGCCAGATTGTACATAATCAGTACATTCTCCTTCGAGTTCACCACTTCGAGCTTGATAAATATACTGCCCCTTGTTATCTCATCCCCGTGATTATTATTTTCGAAGATAGCTAGACTAAATCTTATCAGTGTTCATCACTATCAAAATATAACTTGAAAACGATCGATTGAAAAATAGAATGTGTCGTGCACAAATACATGCATTATTCATAGGAACATGAGTTCCAGCTTAATATCTAGTTGAAGAGGGATTGAAGAAAATGAAAAGATTTTCTCCAATTTAGAACATTGTATTCATAAGGCACGTGTGGAAGATTGGTGCATCGTTTTCTATTGAATATTATGGTTTTAAGATTGCAAGGTTTTCGTTTTGCGCACGAGAAAATATGGAACATGGGAAGAGAGGGGAGCCCTAAAGGAAACGTGCAAGTAAAGGAAGATGAGAGGCGAGAGATCGAACCTCTAAGAGCCAAAAGAGCAAAGATTAACTACTAGAGAATGAAACACTTGGTAACCATAGAGAATGGAAGAATAACATAGATGGGAACAAGGAATCAATCAAATAGAGAGACATTTCTACACAAGGGAGTGAAAACACACAAGGGAATAAACAAGACATAGACATTTTTGGACAAGGCAACAAATCATGGATTTAAATATGCTCTTTTCCTTAGTCTAACAATTATGTTGGAGAACTCCCATGATCTTAAACCATGACACTAGATACAATTATTATAACTTTATTTAAAACCTAAGAATTATGAACACTCTTATACCATTATTACAATGCATCATAATGGATATCATCATGATATATCTTTTATTTATAAGACATATATATAAATACATGATCTATAACTTTTGGATTCATCTTCCAAGATGTTTCTTGGACTAGCAACTAGAATTTTTACTTAGTTGGAATTTTTAGTATTCATCCTTAAATGAATAATAAAAAATATCATAGCTCTAACATATTAGGCTTGGGAAGAAATATAAACATATTTATAGAAATCCTTAAACCCTCATCCATTATCACTTAATAAAATAACATATTAGTGTGATCATTAAATGATTAATCAAGTTATACTTGAAAATTATATAAGTCAATCCACCAAATAATTTAAATTAAACAAGACATTATTGTATTCATTAATTGGTGATATTCTTACTGAAATTATATAAATCAAACAACCAAATTGCTTTAATGTTTTTGGAATTTACCTTATAGTAAATCTTAAAATTACTTTAACATTTTTTCAATTTACCTTTTTATAAATCAACTTCTTTTCAATTTACCTTTTTATAAATCCATTAATGTAAGCAATTTTCCATTCTACATTAAGAAGGAACCGTTTAAACATATTTTTATATTTATTTTATTATTTTAATATATATTTATAAATATTTTAATAAGTCATCTTTTAATTAATTGATGATTGATGTTATGTTATTCATTTTTTTAATTTTAGTTTTAATTCTTCATAGATTAATGATTTACACTCCACAGTTAATCCCAAAAACGATATCTAAGTCATTTTTATTTATCTGAAAATTAATATTCATTCATAATATTTTACTAATCTTTTGTTTATCTCAAAATTAATAATGAATTTACTAATTTTATATAGATAAATATATTTATTTCAGAAGAACTTGAAATGTGTAGATATTTATGGAAGTCTATTATAAGTATTAGTAATAATCACAAAATTAATTTTTATCATAGTTTATTTTTCATTACACAACAAAGTTATGTATCTACTTATTTTTTGAAATTTTGATGAAATGAATATTCTGGAAATAAACTAATTATAACGTATATAATTTCAACCAATAGAATTATAAAAAAAAAAAATTGAAAAATAATTAAATTAAATTTGTCTACTTTTAAATCCACCCTTTTCTTTAAAGACTTGAACATTTATCCTAAAAAAAAATTCACATTTATTAAACTTATTAATTCATCTTTATTTATCTGAAAATTAACAGCTCTCCAGAAAAAAGAACTTTAGAATACACAGGCATTGATAAAAGCTCGCTATGAAGTGATGAGAGCTTTTGGTTTTGATGATCGATGGCTTCAATGGGTCAAGTCCCTTATCTCTACACCACATTTTTCAATTCTCCTGAACGACAGTCCCTCTGCTCCTTTCAACATCACCAGAGGCCTACGACAAGGAGATCCCCTGTCTCCATTCTTGTTTATCATTGCAGCAGAAGGCTTAGGACGAATGATCAAAGCAAATTTAGCTGAACGAAAGCTCCAGGGGTTAAAACTGTGGGGTCCTCAGCTGTCTCTCACGCATCAGCAGTTCGTTGATGATATCCTCCTTTTCTGCACGGCAACGTTATCAGAATGCAAAGGGATCCTCAGTATTCTGGAAATCTTCAAGGCTGCTTCAGGTACGGAAATAAATAATGACAAATCTAATGTTTATTTCTTCAATTCTAATGTCCAAATTCAAAATTTTTTAACCAGAATCTTACGATTCCACAAAGGAACTCTGCCTATGAAATATTTGGGAATGCAACTAAACTCAGGCCCTCTTAGACTAGCCGATTGGCAAGATACTCTAACCAGGGTGGAGAAACGAATTCAGAATTGGACTTGTAGAGCATTGAATGGACCTGGACGCTTAATAATGCTGAAATCG